>JAFJYG010000735.1:0-27323 GCA_017366145.1 Cadophora sp. M221
TACGCAGCTCTTCTTTCCTTGTCTTTTCTACTCGATACTTAGCGTAACCTTAGGTCCAAATACAAGAGACTTGAGACTGCGTTGCTTGCAACCAGCTGTCGTATCAACCTGAGGCTAGCCGTAACAGTAACTGATGTAATGAGATATTGTTATGTAATGCTTTAATTAAAGTATTAAGTTGCAATTTGAATTCTTTACTAGCCTTTGGCGTAAACCACATAATTAATGATTTCTTCACTTCCTTAATAGTTTGAAGGTTCTCTTAAGCACCAATTTAAAGCCGTACTTGCGCATAGGTAACACTAAACCCCAATATTTCTTAAGTTAAAATCCAGCATGTAAAACGCTTTTTTAACACCAAAGGTGGCTTTTGCAAATGATTAGCAGCTTGTTGACGAGCGGTTGTATTGCGAGATCGGTCATAAAGAATAAATAGTGTGGTGAGGACAGCCCCTCCATTTCTTTTGTCACATGACTGTGCCGGTTCTTCGCACATATAAGGAGCCAACACTTGATTATAAAACATCAAGAACGCAACACCACATATATTCTATTTATTAGAACCTTTTTCTTCTCCTTCTTTGCCAATTCTTACTCTTTAGATATGTGATATCTTTGGATTTGATCAATCTGTTGTTCCTAAACCTAGGGAACTCCTTCGGTGGCTCGCTACATGCTACCCTCTGTTACGGCTGGCAAGAGGTTGATACGGCGAGTAGACTCTAGCTTTGTATTTGGGCCTGATGCTCAGAATCGAGAAGAAAAGACAAGGAGGAAAAGAGAGCTCTTTGTAAGAGAGAGCTCAACTATAAATACATGAGGGGGCCTCCTAGCCTTTCCCGATTGGGCATAGTATGGTCGAGCGCTATTCACACCAGCATGTCGCATCCTCGCGACCAAGTCCTCCCAATTAGGCCTAGCGCCATGATCGCGTTGCCAAGGCGATGCTACGGTTAGAATACGAGGCTCAGGAGGTCGTAACACTGAGGATACTGAAGGACAGTATGGCCAGGGGGAGAATGTTTGTTCGTGGGTTTATAAGGAAGACTGAGGGTTTGAAGTGAAAGGAGGGCCCAGGGATTTGATTATGTCTTTTTTTGTTAAGAATTCTAGATACATTCTATGTTACGCATTTATCGAGTCCGACCAGTTTGATTTGATTCTGTTGATTGCACTATGTTACGTATCTCCCGGTAATAGGTAACAACTTATACAATCCTTGTGAGACGTCTATACACGGTGCAAAAACCTTTGATTGCAATATGTATTTCGTTGAAGTCTAAGGAGCTACTCTAAGGTGTCGATGAGAGCTCTATATAAGAGGCTCTCATCGTGGGCTAGTCCCAAAGTGGCTAGCGTCGAGTGCTCCTATTCACTTCCTGCGTCCTGCAACCCCTGTTTTTGCCCGTCCTCCGTATTCACGTAAATCCGTCGATTACATGAATATTATTATTCACACAAATTCTATTTGATTACAAACCTTGGTGTCAAACAATGTAAATCCTAGCATCGCCAATAATGCTACCATTTTGAAAGCCAAACTGAATGTCGATCATAATACAATGATGATTATACCAATTACATATTGTTGTAGCTGGGAGAATTATCAAATCAGGCCGAGGTCCCCTGTTGTTCTTGGATTTGCCTCGCGTTGCCACTGTAATTAACCATCACAGGATCTAGGCACACAGCTCTGCATATCCCTCGCCACATTTCGCTATTCCGAGATCACACTATTCTCTTTTGCGTTCTTCTCTCCATCTTCCTTCTCCTCATCTTTCGCATGCCTCGCACGAAGCGCCATTCTCTTATCTCTCTGTTTTCTTGCCCGTGATTCCTTCCGGTTCTGTTCTATCTGTCGACGCTCCTCGGTCTTGATTTGTAGATCGCTCAGTGGGACTTGGCTGAGTGCGATCTCTGCGAATATTGACAAAAGCCTTTCAATTTCGCTGGAAAACGGTAGGTTTGCCGCTGCTGCATCCTTCCTAGCAAGGAGCAACAAGGCCCTGAGACTGAAGTTGGCATCGTTACCAGCAGTATGAAGCACCCGATCTCCAAATGGACAGTCCAACTGAGTGAGCATCTCTTCCATCGTACATCGATGGTCAAGATCTAGTGGGTGCTGAGCGGCCTTTTGCGTGTCAATAACATAGAGATAATTCAAGTCGATTTGAGCAGCCTTCAGGAAGTTGAGGTCACTAACTCCACCGTGCAGAACCAACACTACATCTCTATCTACTGGGACTAGCTCGTCTAACTTCGTGTTCAGATCCTTGAGACTAGTGTGTTGTGATGTGCCGAAGCAAAACGAGTGGGAAGCTTTCCTGATATATTTCGCAGATCCAACACCAAATTGATAGGTCCGCAGCAGACCGCCTGAGCTGCGCTCTTCGGGATGCAGTGTTTTGAAAAGTAAATCACGAGTGTCGAGTATACATAGGCCGATTTGATGTTCAAGCTGGGCCGTGTTAAGAGGATTTTCGACATCCAGGCTGATGAGCAGCAAGTCTTTGATCTTCGAGCCCGGAAAGTGATATCCAAATTTCAACGTATTCAAGCGATCTTGGTCCAGCTCCAGCACGCCGTGATTGAGGTCGAAAATATGTCGGAGTACGAGTAGATCTTCTCGTAACAAGCCTTTGTGTGCTTTGCGAAGCGGTAACATGATGCCGAGATTACTCTGCTTCGGAACGAGGTATGAGTAAGACTGGGACTTTGCTAGTTGTGCTAGGTGATAGATCTCAAGTCGAACGTGGAATGTAACTTTGTATGTAACTTTGTGGAGTAGGTAGAGGTGGAGTTTCGACATGCAGTCGGGTGAAAGAAAAAAACAGGGGGGGGAGTTTCCAGGATGCGTATTACTGTAGTTACTGTAGTCTGGCCGTTTGAGTCACATTGGCAGCGCTAAGTACGTTGATATTCGGACCTGATCTAACTAGAATGTCTATGTGCTGCGATGTCCACCTGTGTTTGCGTTGCTGGTGTATTTCACCTCTTTTTCCAGAAGGGAGTCTTTATTTCTGTAACATTCGCCTCCATGACATTTTGTACACCGAGGAACCTGGATGTGCACCCCTGCGGCCGATCATGTGCTCGAGTAAGTTTCCTTTTTGGGCGCGTAAGTCAACACCCAGCGACATCCATTTGAATCTGGTTCCAAGTATATCCTTTTCTTTTGCTATTGTATATATAAACTATTTGATTTCTTTATTTTTCTCCATGCTTGTTTCCTTGGCTTACATTGTTTAATAAGCTTTTGTCCCATTCCTTTGTACACAAGAAGCATTTTAAATTAGGCGCTAACTCTGCTTCTCAGACCGATTGAGCTTGACTTACATCGTTCCAACTTTTCAAACCAACTTTTGTTCTGGATTAACTGCCCTTTGCATTGTTCTCATCGAATGATCACCTTGGGCAGGAACTCTCTGCTCGATCCCCACCACTGCATCCTCGGAAGTTGTGATATCGTTTGTTGAAGCAAAGGTGATTTCTTCAAATCGCCTCATCCTCACTCCAGTCTCCTTCACTTGGCTCCTTCTTGGCCAATTCACTTCCCCAGTGGGCCGTTACTTCCGGTCCCTGCAGCGGGGGCAGCCTTTACACCCCCAGGGGTGCCTGCCTGATTTGGAGTGAACAGAAATCTCACCGCGCCACCTCCACTTTCTACAAAACCTCAACCCCCTTCTCTCTCTTCATCGACATCAACACCAACACCACAATATCAATTTTCTCACAAACGCACAACGTTGGTTGAGATCTAGATCCAATATCATTGTTGGCTTCATCATCTTCATCAGCCTCAATCCGTTTCCATTCGCCAGCTGCGCGGTGATATCGCTTCACCTCACCTCGCCATGGCTTCCAAGGGCAAGGCTATGGCTCTCACCGCTCCTGAATTTTGGTGCAAGATCTGCCAGTTGCCATTCAAGACCGATGGCACATTCAAGTTGCACAAGGTCAACAGTGATCGTCACATCTGTTGCGATGTCTGCGGTGCCGATTTCAACAGCGAGGAGGGAAAGAAGAGGCATCGGGCAGCTGTGAGTATTTTCCTGTTCCATTCTCCTACTAGCTCACCTTCAGTGCAACCTCGTACTATTATCCCGCAACCTGGGCCTTGATTGCTGACTGCTCCTTCGTGTAGCACCACGCCGAAGAGCAGGACTTGACCTGCAAGTTCTGCGGTCTCAACTACCCCCGTCTTGGAAGTCTCATCAACCACTACGAGGACTCACAATGCAAGAACGTGTCCAAGGAGGTCTTCATGCAGGCAATCAGAGAGAAAATGGGACATCATGAGGCCATCCGCAAAGCCCACAACTTCAAGGATATCCGTCGTTCAGGAGACTTCAGCGGTCAGACTGACGAGCCACTTCCTCCGTTCCGCCAAGTCTCGGTTTCACCTCAAATTCCTCCCGGTGCCAGTGGCGGTGCAAGTGGGGGATGGGCAAATGTCGGGGTACAACACAATGGTGCTCAGAGTGATGGCATGCAAGGTGGTGCTTGGCCAAATTCTGGCGCTCAAGATATTGATGCACAAGGAAGTTATGGGGGCAACGGTGTTCAAGATGAGGGAATCTTCAATGGTGGTTGGTCAAATACTGGCACAGGAGGATATGGTACGTTAGAAGGGTCTCTATTTTGTGACGATAGCTAACGACCTTCAGGAATGGACCCCCCTCTGATCAATGTCATTCCTGAAACCCCTATCGGTGAGGACGAGGACTTGATCTCATTCGATGCTCAATCGGCGATTCTGAACTCTCCATGGTCGGTTTCAGCGTCTGATGTTCTCAAAAATAGTCCAATGTTCAACAAGGCTACAGACTTCCCAGCTTTGGGTAACAATGACGTCAGTCGAGGTGCTGGCCCGGGTGCCGTTCAAAATGGTGCTACTCAAGGACCTGGCAACCGGGGACCACCTCATACATGTGGCAAGGGAGGGTTCTCTACAGCGAAGTCTGACAACCAGAACAGCCCAATTATCGGCCAATCATCCAACCAAGCTCCTGTCAATCGAGGACCACCTCAGACCTGGGGGAAGGCCAATTATACTGCTGACAATTCCAACCAAGGCTCCGCAAACCCAGCCAATCGAGTACCCCTATACCTTCATGACAAGGTACCCGCCAGTACCGATCTTGGCAATCCAGCTAGTTCTCGCCCTATCCCACCTGCAGTTGCAAAGCCAGGCGTTGGTGTTGGAGCTACACAAAACGGCGAAGCAACCGCAAATATCCAACCATCTCAGTCTCCTTGGGGCTCGCAAAATCTATTCCCAAATGCCCCTGCGGCAGTTGCTCCCCCTCTGGATCTTTTGTCCTCCTTGAATATCACCACTCCAGCTATCCCTACCAAGGTCTACAAGAAGTTCGACCCCGCTGATCCCTCCTTTAAGGCCAGCAGATACTTCGTCGACCTTCTTGGCAGGTGGAAGTGTCCACACCCAGGTTGCAAGTGAGTTCATTCTCTAACCCGTCTTAAAATCGATATGCTAACCCACCCAGTTCGTCCTTCAAGACAGCCAATTCGTTCATTGGACATCTCAAATCACCAGCCCACTTAGACGAAAAGTTTCAGTGTCTGAAGTGTTACCGCTACTACAACTCTGCTACTGCTCTGACTCAGCACGCGGAATCTCAGGCTATTCGCTGCAACGTTCGTGACACTGATGACTTCGAGTCTGTCGTTAGAGGAATCACGGCTGGCACGACTACCACCAATGGAAGATTGGCGGATGATACCATCCGATACGAGATCAATCCAAATGCGAATCTTGCCACTTCAACCACTTCAAAGATGGCGGAGATTTACCGAGCTGTTACCAAGGCTCGAGATGAGGCTCGGAGTCACTACTGGGACGACAAGAAGCCAACTTGGTAATCATTTCCGGTTACTGCGATACGACGTCAAAGCTTGCTACGACTTGGCCTGTCACTGTTTCTGGTCCACAACTGGGGCTATTCATGGATTCCAGATTGAATCTAGATGCTTAGGATTTGAAATGAGTGATATGGTAGTTTCACTTCAAAGCAAGCTCTGGTTCGTCATGAGCTTCAAGCAATTGCTCTAGTCTGTGCTCACTTTTCTCCATTTCTTCATCTACACAATGCGATAGATATCCCGGCTTTGTTCTCTAGCATCATTCTAGTTCGTGATTCGCAGCTTTGGTAGAGAGTCCATGAGCTGTATTGTGGACTGTCTCACATAGAAAGTCAAATAAAGAGGATATTCAAATCTTGTCTATCGTGAATCAAGTCATCCACCCGCTGCAGGGGTTCATCCTGACAAATCCTCCAACAACACATCAAAACTCGTTCCAAGGCCAACCACTTCAGAGAAATTCTCATCAAACGACCATGGCCTAGCTGCAATCAGAACATAACCAACACTTCTATCCGCGATCGCAGAAAAGTCAACGATGGCATCGGAACGAGAGCAAAGACCTACCCAACAGGAGAGGATAGAAACAAAAAACAGGAATGAGATCGAGTCTTCCGCTCGTCCTGCCATCACCGTGGCATGGGCTTCAACATCCACTGCAAACACAGAGGGGAGAAGGGAGAGAGGTAAATCATCTGAAAGGCATCTTATTCCAGCCTCAGCACAGCAGGCACCCCCTTCCAATAGACAAAATACTGCTGCGCCAAGTCACGATTACCGCCCATCCGAGAGGCAAGAAGATTCAAGATATCAGCAGCAGGCACACACACAAGATGCTTGTCCCTCGATCAGACAAATTACAACATCAGAGAGCCTACGAAAGAAAGAAGCTTCTTATTATGCTGAACCGGTAGTACAAGAATCAAAACGGGGCGAAGGCTCTTTCTACGGTCAGACTGAAGCGCGCGAATCTCGACATCCGGCTGTTCCATCAGAAGCACCAGTAGGGCGCAGCCGCAGACACTCACCCCTCCGTCGCACCCCCACAAATCCAACTAGATCCCTTTCCCGCAGTCCACCACTCGACGAGAAAACCCCTCATATCTTCCTGAAACCCATTTCCGTCCTCCCTCCCTCAGGCCCAGAACCTACAGATACGGCCACCCTCTCTAATAGACAAGCAGATATTATATGCGACGACCTTGTGAGGAAAGTGAAGAACACACAGCCGGGTAAGATGTATGACCGTGCCATGGAAGCGGATCGGAGGGGGGCGATGGATGATGTTCTTTATGATCAAGTTCTGGATTTCTTCCATCGCTTTTTGCCGATGGTTTTTGCTGCTGCCGATAAGTATGTCTTCCCCTTTCCAAAGCTCAAGTTTTCGTCTTGGCTATTTGACTCCTACCACAACTGTCATCTTTCATTTCTACTGACTCTGTATGTTCGCAGTGATCCTATCATTATTAACAGAAGGCAAATCCTCGACCATGAGAAAGTTTGGAACATCTTCGGTCCGAGAGGAGAAGGTCTGTCGCGGAAGGATAGAGGTAAAAATAGGCCTCATCCGTGGTATACGAGACCGAAAGACAAGAAGCTAAGCTTCAAGGAGGTGGTGGGAGAGGCTCTTGATAACCTGTAGGTTCTCTTTTGCTTGCTTTCATCTGCTCTATCTGGGTAGGTCGGAGGAGTAGTGTTTGGAGAATGCTAGAATTTGAGGCAGTGTGGAGCACTTGCTAATGGTGTGGTGTCTAGACCGAGAGTTCAGATCGTACCGGGGCCTGCGAAGAGAAAGGAGCAAGAGCGGAGATGAGAATATTCCTTGGGCATGATGTTTTCCGGGTTCCATGAAAATGGGTTTAGAACAATCGACATCAGAGAAATAACACAGATGACAAAATTCTGGCCCTGTTGACTGGTTGCTAGGAAATTCTGGCCAATCAAGAGCGAAAACCTACTTTCTGCATTGAGGATTGTGCACAATGATAGGAGTCGCTGGCTTTTGAAGTATAAGCAAAAATAAATAACTGCTACTCTCTTGTTATTGCTTCTCATTTGTAGAGCTGTTGCATTACAAGTTCAATTGTTTGGCTGTGTGCGATACTTTGAATCTTTGAGCCTGGATAGAGCCCACGTGCTGGTGATCACAACGCTCACTAAGGCAGAAGTCTCAAAAGGAAGCCAAGAGATAGAACCTCGGTGATCATGGCATTATTAGACATTCAAGAATGTACTGTAACTTGTCATAAAGCATTAGTACAAGTTTGAGGAGGTCTGGTTTCAAATTGGACGGTTCCGAGGTTGAACATATCCTCAGATCGTCCATTTTCGGTTATTTTGGGATGTCAACAAAGCCTAAGAGCGAGCATCATTCTTTTCACTTTGGCATGAAATAAACAGAAAAAGACCCGCAAAACTTTGTCAACGATTTCAAAGTTAGTGCAGCTTGGTGATTGCATTTCGATGAAGTGACAAGGCTACGGACACAAATACAATAATCTTGATGATTTGATGTTTAATGCCTTCCTCGACTGAATATTTTCATTACACCACTACCCGTCCAACCCCTCAAACCAACTTTCGTGGTAACTCCTCAGATCAATATCTCCAGGCTTCTTCAAATAAGGTGTCAAATCTCCCTCTCCCTTCTCCTCCTTTCTCGTCCACCCATTCCCCAGCCACGCAAATCTATTTCCAGTCTCACTCTTGTACTTCCATTCCCAATCCTCCCATCTAGGATCCTTCCTCACGAAATTGACATGCGATGCACTGCCTGGCCAATGACCATGAATCCTGCCACCCGGTCGACCGCCATTGGCCCACGAACTACAGTTCTCGGAGAATACGGTCTTGGGAAAGAAGGAGTCCGAGTAGGTCACAAAATCATCTGTCGCAGCTTGGGAGGGACTGAAGGATTTGATGTCCTGTGTGCCGACCTTTCGAAGGAGCTTGGCGATGTACACCAGTTGAGTTTCGACTTGGTTGGGCACTGTACCGCTATGGCCTGCAGCATTTGGTCCTTGCACATGGAGGAGATTTGGGAATGAAGGTGTGGAGAAACCGAGGTAAGTCACTGGATCTGGTGACCACACATCCCTCAAATCTTTCCCGTTGGCAATGATGGGAAAGGGGGGTCTCATATTGATATTCGCTCCTGTGGAGCAGATGACAGCTTCAACCTTTCGCTCAACGCCATCGGAGGTAACGATCCCGTCTTTGGTGAAATGGCTGATCGGTGTACGGATGAAGCTGACGTTATCTTCGATAAGCGCTTCCAGGTAGCCTGGGCCAGGAGTCAATCGTCGACAGTTAGGAGAGAAATCCGGTATAATGTGTTCGAGGAGCCCAGGCTTCTTCTTCAACCTCTCGGCCATGAGCTTGATGAACTCTTCTCGAAGTCCCTTGTTCGTATCGCTACCCTTGAAGAGAGTTCCAAAGCGACGATAGAATGTGGATTCCAGGTCTTTCCGAAACCTGTGGTATGTCTCGGGATCTTCGAAGGAGTCGAGGAGCTCCTTGGGGTAGTAGTTTGGCTTTAGTCTTCTACCTGGTCCTTCTCCGCTAAAGGATCCCGCAATCCAGGTGGGACTTCGGGCATAGTGATCAAGGTGCTTGACGAGGGGTTGAATGTTTGGCACAACTTGAATGCCGCTGGCTCCGTTTCCAATGACTGCAACATTCTTCTCCGTGGGATCGAATTTCGGATCCCAGGCAGATGAGTGCCGCAGATGACCTTGGTAGTCTTTGATTCCTGGGTAATCCGGAAGTTTCCAGGCGTTGAATCGGCCGACAGCTGTGATTACAACATCAAACTCGGGAGCGTAAATTTCCCCGGTTGCCAGATTCTCAACCCGCAAAGTCCAGTGTCCAGTGTCTTCATCCCAATTTGCCCCAGCAACATTATGTCGCAGCTTGAGATACTGATAGACATTGTATTTGTGTGCAACTTGCTGCCAGTATTCTAGAATCTCCGAACCTTGGGCATATTCCTCGGTCCAGTTCGTTTTGGGTTCGAAGGTCGACTGATATACATTTGCGGGGATATCGCATCGTACGCCTGGATAGATGTTCTCGTACCATGTCCCTCCAACGTCGGCGTTCTTGTCGAATATTTGAAGTTCGATGCCAGGAACTTTGACTGGCAGAAGTACACCGGCTGTGATTCCTGCCAATCCGGCTCCGATTACCGCCACCTTTGTTATTGTTAGATCTAATGAGTGAGGCAAGCGCATAGGAACGTACTCGAATCTTTGACGGGGTATCAACTGGATGGTCTTCTAATTCGAAAGTCCGGATAGGCCGTTGGACAAAATCCCTAGCTTCCTCCGAGACACTGTACCCATTTTGACCACTCTTCACTTCTTGAACACTGGGCTCAGGAGGCGAGATGACCTCACCAAGCCCGGAAACTATTTCCTTCGCCAGCACAGGAAACTCTACCTGGTGTGAGGTGGCATGCTCAAGTGAAGGAGCCATTTTGGAATATGAATATAATATGAAGTGTATAAAAACAACGAAATTATCTGAGGACTTCAGGCCCAAAAGATGGCAATATCTCCATCAAAACTGTCATCCCACTGTCAATTTCCTCGATCTCGAGCTCATCACGCTATCGGCATCATTCATGGCAACATCAGCCGACATACGGACTACGCCTACATATTCAAGCCGAAGGATCCAGGAACGAGAAAGAAGACCACAAGTCCGATAAGGAGTCCTCTGCCCCTCACTTGGCAGCAGCATCTGGGGCGGCCCCGCTTCGAAGCATCATCCCCAGTGTTGAAGTCGGAATATGATGGAATCAACACCAAGTATTACGAATTCCAATACGAAGAATCATCTTATGCAAGATACTGACAGCACTAACTGTACGAGGCATTTTCACCCCATCTTTGAAGACTTGGGAGTGAGATGCAGGGAAATGCATGTGGAAACGTCAAAATAAGCTCATGGCTAGGGATGCGCTAGAGACCCGATGTGGAGAAATTGGCGTTCGCGAATCCAGCAAGGATTAAAACGCCATCAACATTCAATCAACAACCTCGAAAATGATCGGGTTCTCATCATCGCCCTCAACGCCATCTCTTGCCAATGATATGTTAGCTATGGGACCCCTGGCGGTCTACTTGGTGAGCTAGTAGGTAAATGGAAGCAACTTTCCTGCAGAGCCTTCAGAGCTTCAGAGCCTCGTCCTTTCGAGCGTGGGTTAAAGTCGCGTCGGTTTCGACTTCAAGATTCAATTCCATTTCTTTCTCTCGTTCCAGACCTCAATCGCAGCCATGTCTATCCCAAAGAAACAGCTAATCATCAATGCCTTTGCTATGCAAGCACCAGGGCATCTGAACCCAGGTCTCTGGAAATACCCCTCCGATACCAGCACCCAGTACCACAGCATCAAGCATTGGATATCCCTCGCGAAGAAACTCGAGAAGGCGAAGTTCCACGCCGTTTTCTTTGCAGATGTGCTGGGTGGTTACGATGTCTACAATGGCCCTGCGAACTTGGACGCCACTATTCCTGCAGCTGCTCAATTCCCAATCAACGATCCCCTCTACAGTATTCCGGCAATGGCTGCTGCGACGGAGAGTATTGGCTTTGGTGTAACAGCATCGACAACCTACGAAAACCCATACATGTTGGCGAGGAAATTTTCGACTGTGGATCATCTCAGTGAGGGCAGAGTCGCATGGAACATTGTCACATCCTACCTCGATTCTGCGGCGAGAAATTTTGGGTTGAACACACAAGTTGAGCATGACGAGCGATATCGGATTGCAAATGAATATATGGAGGTGGCATACAAGCTATGGGAGGGATCGTGGAGGGATGATGCCGTGAACGCTGCGCCGAAAGGATCGTATGCGAATCCGAAAGCTGTCCGGCAGATCAATCACAAGGGGAAACATTTCGATATTGCTGGGCCACACGTATGCGAACCTTCGAAGCAAAGAACCCCTTTCTTATTCCAAGCTGGAACTTCGAGCGCCGGGCGAACCTTCGCTGCTACACACGCCGAGGCGATCTTCCTGAATGGGCATACTCCAGAGCTGGTCAGGCCATCTGTTGATTCGATACGTGCACAAGCAAAGGAGTTTGGTCGCGATCCCAACAGCATAAAGATTGTCGCAGGTCTGCTCGTGATTGTTGGGGAGACAGATCAAAAGGCACAAAATAATTTCAAGGAGCTGGCTAGCTATGGGGACAGAGAGGGCGCCCTGGCTTTGTTTGGTGGCTGGTCTGGATATGATCTAGGGAAGTACGGAGACGACGAGGATTTCCGGTTCCTTGATACAGCTCCGCCTGCCGTGAGAAGTATGGTCAATCATTGGGCAAAGTCGTCTCCTGAAGGTACCAAGTGGAACAAGAAGACCATTGCAGAACATCTGATCATCGGAGGAAATGGAGCAAAGATCATTGGAAGTGCCAAGACTGTTGCGGATGAGTTGGAGAGATGGGCTGAAATTGCTGATGTGGACGGCTTCAATCTCAGTTATGCAGCTGTGCCTGAGACGTTTGATGATATCATCGAGCATCTGTTGCCAGAGTTGAGGAAAAGAGGTCTCTTCTGGGATGACTATGCTGTTCCTGGGGGGACCTTGCGGGAAAACTATCTCGGCCTTGCGGGGCATTCCCGATTATCTGAGACACATCCAGGTGCTAAATTCTTTTGGAAGGCAGGGGAGGAAGTGCCTGCATATGCTGGGAAGGTAACGAATGGTGCAAAGAAAGCCAATGGCGTCAAGGAGATAATAGATAGCTCGGCCAAGCGACAGCGCGTTGCATGATTACTAGGCACACTTGTCAGTTTTGAGTCTTTAGCCGAGCAAACAGCAGCTAGTGATGAGTCTCCTATGGCAGAAGGCAGAAACTGTTGGTATCCTTCCACTCGGTACCGATAAGTGTCAAATTGACAAGTCAAGATGAAGGTTTGCAGATCTTGGAATGCCCGATGTGGGTCCCCAGAGAGCGTGATTGCAAGGCACATCTGTCGCCATCGCACGCCATGTTTACAATATCGCCGAACCCTTATCATTGCACCAGGAAAAGTCTATTCAATGACTCGATGCGGTTGATTCTATGATGAAATAATAGTATAAGTCTAGCACATTCCTCGGATTGTTGAAGTCCAGACTTCAAAACTACGCACACTGAACTGCCCTCTCTAGCTCATCACTAAAGCTTCTTCTGCCGTCATGTCAGATCTTCAGCCCAAATCTAAGCCTAACGTGGACACTGAGCTCTCATCGGACAATGAAGCCCTCCCTGTCACACGCGAGTACATCAGACGTTTGTCACCCATTCCAAAGTCCCCCCAAAGCTAATTCCTCGTAGCAAAATGGTATCGTAGCACTTACTACAATGCTCTCATCCTCGGCATTTGTAACTTCCTCGCACCTGGCATCTGGGGAGCCATGAACTCTCTCGGTGCAGGTGGACAACAAAAGCCCTACCTCGTCAACGCAGCCAATGCACTGACTTTCTGCCTCATGGTGGTTTCGTGTTTCTTCTCTCCCATCCTTGTCAAAGCCATTGGGATCAAGTACACTCTGATCTTCGGTACCATAGGATATGCTCCCTACGCAGCGGGCTTGTACACGAATAACCGTTTCGGCACTGAATGGTTTGTTTTGGTCGGTGCGGCCCTTTGCGGTATCTCCGCAGGTGTCTTCTGGATGGCTGAAGCTGCAATTGCCTTGAGTTACCCCGAGCCACAGAATCAAGGTCGTTTCCTTGGTTTCTGGCTCAGTTTCCGAATCGGTGGACAAGTTCTTGGTGGCGCCATCAATCTGGGTATCAATGCCAACAATTCCGAAGCTGGAAAGGTCTCCTACAATGTGTATCTGGCATTCATTGCCTTGCAAGCACTCGGTCCCTTTGCTGGCTTGCTCTTGAACAAACCAGATAAGGTTCAGAGAACAGATGGGGTGAAAGTGAAGCTTGCCATCACCAACAGCGCCATGTACGAGCTCAAAGCGAATACCAAGTTATTCTTCAGCAAAAACTTCTTGCTTCTCGTCCCAGTCATTGCTCAAGCTGTGTATGCCGAAGCAGTGTTCTTCACCTTCCAGTCCCTGTGGTTTAGTGTTCGCGCTCGAGCTTTGGGATCTTTCCTTTCTGGTATCGTTGCCATCATCGGTGGCAATATTCTGGGTGCTTTTCTTGACTCGAAGAAATACAGCCTGAAGACTCGTGCAAGAGGTGCATATATTGCCATCCTAGGACTTCAAGGAGTGTGGTGGATTTGGGCTACGATCTTGGTGACGGATTTCCACAAGACGAAGCCCACTTTCGATTGGGTTGATTCAGGATTTGGGAAGGGATTCGCCTTGTTCCTGTTCTGGGTTATTGGATTCCAGGTTAATTATATGTATCTGTAAGTTTTCTCGGCCTTCTTCGGGGTCAATTTGCTGACACCTTGAAGATACTTTGTCGTTGGTGAATTGGCAGGGACTGATGCGGAGGTCATCCGAATTGCTGGGCTCCTGAGAGGAACCGAATCTGCAGTGCAAGCAGTCAGCGTAAGTATGACCCGACCAATTCCGGATGTCTAGCTAACAGTCTCCAGTACGGATTAAACAGCATCAAGATCTTCGCCGATGTGGGAGGAGTCTACCTCAACTTCGGCCTCTGGGGATTAGCATTGATACCTGGATGGTTAGTGGTGAGGCAGATTGGTGTTACTTTGGGTGACAAGAAACTTGAGAGGGAAGGATATACTTCACGGGAGAGAGAGCGGGTGGTTGATGCAAATGCCGATGAGAAGTGAAACGATCTTAAGTATATAATCTAGAGTGTTGTCTATATCTTAGAATTTACTTGTCTCTCGTCCGGTAGAGTAGCTGTTTTCAGCTCTCGATACCGTCTTCTCGCACCACAGTAGACAATCTACCATAAGTCACATCCTTCCAATCTGGTCTCAACACCTCTGGGTCCTGGTAGAGTCAGCCATTCAAGCCTATCCAGCGAATGGAGACGTGCAACTGAAATGAGTTGCCGTGCTTCCGCCACCACCAAATGCACTGATCAGGGCCTCGATAGCGGCGTAGCAACCAAGACCGCAGACCACCAGGGAAGCCAAGAAGTACAAGATGTTAAATGTTGACATAACGAAAGACTTCTTGTATCCTCTCCACCATCTCTTCATACCGTTGTCCAGACGAGTGTACTTCTTTGTTACAGGATCAAAATGCTCCTCTGGAAGCATCGCGTTCTTCTTGATGTCAAAGCCCAATTTAAGTAGAGCTGGGAAGGTGTAGGTGAAGTTGCCAATACAGAAGGCGCCGACTAAACTGGAGATATCTCCGATGTTTGGAACGGCTGTGGCGATGACATAGGCTACAGCCCAGTAAACTGGAACCACAAAGACCCACATGATCTTACCACGCTTTGAAGTCAATGGCGGGAAGTCTGATATAAGATGTTAGTACAAATAAATTGAGGTGGCTTTTAGAGGCTTACGAAAGAGCTCCATGAGCACGTTGTTGTAGATGACCTTGATGCCAATATTACCGTACAAAGCAGCAGCAATGAGACCTCCTGTTGGCACTATTAGATGCAGTCCATCATACGGTACTGATTGTGACTTACCGATGATTGCTAGAATGTTGCCCGCTGTTCTGTAATTGAATGGGGTAGTGCTCTGAATTGCCGAACTGAAGGTATACTGTCCTTGATACGAGTATTGGAAGATACCAAAGAACATGTAAACCAAGTAGATAAAAATATCTGCTACAATCATTCCCTTCCAGAAATCCCAAGGATTCCTCATCTCAGCAAGCAGGTTAAAGAAGAGCATGGCTCCACCGTAGGCGTAGATAATGCTATTGATTCCTTGGAAAGAACCGAGGAAGCCAACTCCACCAGAAGCGTAGCCATAGGGAGGTGTCCCAGCGAATGTCCTGATCGGGATGTGACTTTCGACTGTGCCGTTAGGAAAGTTGACCTCACCGAAAGGAACCTCAACGGAAGCGCCGAAGGAACCAAACATAGCGGCGTAGTTGGGTTCAGAGTTGGCAGCAACTCCGATGGCGATGAAAGAAACGAGAACGGTTGTCAAAACAGAGAAGTTGGCGAGCCATCCGAAACGCTGGAGTGTCCGGATTTGTCCAAGGACCATACCCAGGAGGGCGATGATCAAAAGACAGATTACGAAGCAGAGTCCGTTGCCATTTTCTTTATTTTTGCCGATGGAAACTTGTGATACTTTGCCTCCTTCGCTGAGAATCAGGACAGCAACCAGCATAATCATCTGGAGAGATTGAAGGACGTTGATTAAATGACGCATAGCTGGACCGAAGATGCGGAAGAATGCTTGGCCGAAATCGCGAAGGGGGTAACGATCAGAGTCAGCTGTTGGTTGAATTTTTAGCACGGTTCAGTCTGATTTCAATCCGAACCATGTTCTGGAATGTAATGACCGCTGGGATCAAGCATCAAACATCCAGGAGGAGCAACCAATCACTTACTTCGCATGTATACCCCCCAAACATACCACCCAGAGACGGAAGCCATCAAACCAAAGCTAGTGTATAGAGCTACACCAGGTCCATATCCAGTATTGGAGAAAGCCCAGCTTGGAATGTCGTTAGGATGTGATGTGATTGACAGCAAGGTGAACTTACGGAGCACCAGAAGGACCCAGAATGTCTGTCGTGATCAGAAAGAAGATTGAACCCCAGCCTGCAGTTCTAGTAGCACGCGACGCTTGTCTCCATTCCAGATCAGTCACGGTAGACCTGTGTACGACAACAACTTAGCATGATGCGGCTTGCGGATGGGTTCCAACATAGGTCAAGGTATCTTTAGAGAGGGTTTAACTTACCAATCGTTGTGGGTTGTGACGATCTGGTTGCCATCTACAGCAGCGTTGATCTCGTGCTTGTGACCTTTCGAAAATCTATTCTTGATAACTCCGCCTAGAGAAAATGGTTCCTTTCGCTTGACGTTGGCACCTTCGTACGCACGTTCCTCAGCGCGAGTGATCTCAGCGTAGTGAAGGTATTCTTCGAAAAGAATTTCCGGGTCGTTGTGGACCTGGGCTGCTTCGATTGTGAAGCCTTCCCGTAATCCTGCTTCGTGGCCATGATCGAGGGCGTATTGGTTGGGGTTGTGTTTCTCTCCCATGCGAGGATCTCCGCCATCAAGAGCGAGATTCGCAAGGTTCGACATTTTGACAGAGGAGTTGATGGATGAGCCAAAGTGAACGAAAAGAGAGGGATAAGGACTTGCATTATATCCGAAAAGATATAAGTTAGCCTCCAGCATACTTACTTTACCTATACTAATATGGGATGATCTGTAGCATGAGCTGACAGGTAATATCCGAGCCAACAAGTCCATGATCCTACTTGCACCAATAACCAAATCTAGTCAAGGGCGCGAACCAATAGAAAAAATCCCGATCCGCCTCAGTTAACGAGGCCACCACGTTACTTGATCTAATCAACAGCTTGCACCAATAGAAACAATTCCAATCCGCGAGTCCCAGTGGCCCAGAGCCATTTCCATGGCCAAAGAGCCGGATGCAAACTTCCATCATTCGGACCTTCTTATTTATGCCAAGTTCTCCCCAAGCACAAAGATAAAGGCTTGTCATCGTACTGTACCGCAACAGGCAGCTGGCTGAAGTGGGATCAAGCTTTACATAAGACCCGCCAAGGGAGATCAGCAAATGCTAAACTGTATTAGGAAGCTGCCAAAGTTGATTTGGCATGTTGTGGGACCGTCTCGTTTAGTCGGCGGCTCGTATCGGGGGAGCAACGCCTCTGGGGCACAGTAGTGATTACTGACGTACAATCGAGAACCGGAATTGTTGGATTTCTTGGGACAGTCCGAATCAAAGCTTCAAGGCGATACTGCGATAAGAAGGAAAAGATTGGGAATGTAAGATCATGAATGTCACCTTCTCAAAATGGCAAGTCAATAAGTCCAGTTCTATTCCCGAACGTTCCGAGTGAGCTTTGTAACGGAACCATCGCCTTGCGTGGTGGCAGACTGGTGCGAGAAATCATCCAGCTTTTCAAGATAGTTTGAAGATAAAGGTGGTTACTCGTGAAGTAAGGTAAAGAAGAGTTAAGTCCCTACCCCACCATTCCGATCACCCCCCCCATTCCAATTACCCCGCAATTTTACCACCACCTGTAAACAACACTTAATAACTTTACAACGCCTTAATTTCTATGTAATCCTGCTAAATCTAAATCAATAGGTATAATTTCTTAATCTTTAGCTGCAATTTAAGCTTTTTGAATAGCTTGAATATTTGCAAACTTGAAATTTGAACTAGTTTGCACCTTTTGCTTTTTTCGTAGTTGTAATTGATTTAATTTAGCTTCTAATTGCTGTATCTTTATTTTTGCTTGGCTAAGAGCAAAGTCCTTTTAATCAAAAGCCTTAATAGCTTTTTTGAAAAGTAGTCGATGTGTTGAAAGGTTATCATGTGATAATTTAAACAAAGTATTAAATTGTAATTTGAGTTCTTTGTTAGCCTTTGGCGTAAACTAAATAACTAATGATTTCTCCACTTGCTTAATAGTCTAAAGGTTCTTAAAAACATCAATTTTTAGCTCTTGATTATTATTCTCTAATAGTAATCGGCTCATTAGTGGTTTTGCTATACTTATTAGCTAAAGACTAATAGCTCTTTAGTCAGCTTTGATATTTATACTCGTTAAGCTCTTTTGTCGTGTTTTATAATAGCATATCAAAAAGTTACGCTTATTAATTGAAGTAAAATTAATCATTAATGCCAAAAGGTTGAGGTGTTTCTTATAAGCTGCTTTAAAAGAAAAGAAAATTAATAAATTCAAAGGTTGTAAAACGTGTAACGTATTGTGAGAGGGATAAAGCCCAATAAGCCACACAACAAGAGGGTAGCATGTAGCGAGCCACCAAAGGAGTTCCCTAGGTTTAGGAACAACAGATTAATCAAATCAAAAGATATCACATATTTGAAGAGTAAAAATTGGCAAAGAAGGGGAGGGAAAAGGTTCTAATAAATAGAATATATGTGGTGTTGCGTTCTTGATGTTCTGTAATCAAGTGTTGGCTCCTTATATGTGCGAAGAACCGGCGCAGTCATGTGACAAAAGAAATCAAGGGGCTGTCCCCACCACACTATGCAAGCATTTCCAAAGCTTTGCGTAGATTTCCTTTAGCTTTTGATTCCGCATCTTCTTGGCTAGCAGCAGGCTGACCGCTGTTAGGTGTACTCCGGCTTGGTGAAGCCGCATGGGGGGCGGAGGAAGATAAGGAAAACATATCGGCGTCTTCTGGTCGTAACGCTAGAGGCACTGCCTTTGGCTTTGATTAGCGTGTTGAAGGAAAAGTGCCGGGAAAAAGGGGTTGTTTGGTTTGGCGTGTTAATGCCAAAGAGGGGGTTTTTAAAGAGGGTTTGAATGCCATTCATTAAACTATGCTAAGCTTAGTATAGGCCTTCTTTGTATTAGGAGCTTCTTGGTCGTAACCACTTACAAAGAATCGCTAATGCGTAAAATATTTACTATCTTCTCAAACGTAATAGAAAAAGTTATTAATAATATAACGCTTGTCTTAAAAAGACAATAATCATGTAACGTTCCTGCCGTTCGCGGGTACTGTGCGTACAGGCTCGTCGGGTTGGTATCAGCTATGAAGTAAAGTCACAAGACAATCTGGTTTTCTATAAGAATAGAAACGTTACAAGCAGTGGTAAACTGTAAGGTAAACTTGCTGTATGAATTTGAGCACGAAGCTCTTACTACCTAGGAAACTACTGTGTTTATATAGAGCCTTAGTCTTGGCTGCAAGCCATGCTAGCCAGCTTGCAGAGCGCGCGCGCCCGCAAGCCCGTCTAGCAAGCTAGCACGTCACGTGATCCCTGGTCGCGGGAATCCGCGTGCTAAACCCTAGTATTGAGATTACATAACATAGGAGAGTACTACGGTGACTAAGAAATCCCAGGTGGGGGGTTCTCTTAGGAGCCCTTTTCTCTTAGAAGACTTCTTTTAGGAGCAGGTCTCTCCCTAAGCCTATAGTCCCCCGACACCTCTCGCTTGGGAGTCCCTAGGCCCCAGGTCAATCCTCCTAGGAGCCTAAGGCTCCTAGGCCAATTCGTGACAAATCATATGTAACAACCACTTCACATATTAACACAAGGAAAATATATAACAATATCAAGTATTAACTTAGAATTAATAACTACGAAGTTTAAAAGATATAAAGAGAAGAAAGTTAAATACAAAAAGATGAAGGCTTTGCCCCGCTTTATCTTGGTAATCCAAGTGTATTGGAAATTAGCTATAAAGCCACCGACATCCAATGCCTTAGGATAGCCGAAATAAGCGGGCATGAGGCTCCTGAGCGTCACAGTTTATACACAATGCAAAAACCTTTAATTGCAATATGTATTTTGTTAAAGTCTAAAAAGCTACTTTAGGATGTCGATGAGAGCTCTATATAAGAGGCTTTCATCGTGGGCTAGCCTCAAAGTGGCTAGCGTCGAGTGCTCTCAATTACTCCCTATATCCTGCAACCCCTGTTTTCACCCGTTCTTCGTATTCACGCAAATCCATTGATTACGTAAATATCATTATTCACACATATTCAATGGGCCCGGTAGGAGAAATGGCCTCGGGCGAGCCTACTCAGCTGCAAGGAGTCACTAGTGTTCTACAAGATATCGAGACATGGCTTGACACTGCAGAATCCAAGATGGAGGCGAAGCGCGACATAGGCAGCTGTGTGGCACGAGGCAGGCGGGAAAAACTTGATACCCAATTCGAGGCGTTGGGGATTCGGGAGCAAGTATGGTTGTGGGATCTGCAGCAAGATGAGAGCAGCATTAGATTACAATTTGTTGCTGTCAGTGGACGTCGGCGGAAACCTCCAAAAGTCTGCCGTTATTTCTTGGATATCTCGCAAATGCAGTCGGCAGCTTGGGTACCTTCTATTTCGTTGCGAGATTAAGTAGCTACCTTGCCTACACTCCACATTCTATGATTCATCACTCATTGTCCTATCTCTCAGAAAGCCATATTCCCAGTCTTCGGGACCTTTAAAATACCTGCCTTATTCAACGCAGCCGTCAATTCAAAAAGCATACCGTCACAGCCTTCCGCGGCGATAATGTCGACTGCTACGGGCAGGAACTCTGTCTTGAGCGTAATGGTTGATTGGTAGGATGCTTGGCCGACTGAAAGCTGTCAATTTGTAGACAGTGTTGGAGAAGTATTCGAGGGAATGGGTAGAAGTCAAAAGCAGAAACTTACGAGGATACACGATATCTGGGACACCTGTAAAGTGAGCCACACGGGAGATGCTGAAGCCAGTCGATACAATTGGGGCGCTGTTGGGAGTCAGCTCGCTTGCCTTCCACAGGACTTAAGTCACGAAGAGAGAGGGTAACTTACGCCTTATACACATTCCTGTAAGTCGGAGTCCCGATAGCTCCAGGATACAAGAGAATACTGTCACTACAACTCTCCGCACTCTTTAAAACTACATTGCTATTCCACCAATTTGTGAATGTAGTCTTGTTCGCTAGCGCTTGTGTCTCAACCGAGGCAGGGAGACTCTGCCCGTATGCCCATCGAACTAACGGAACGGGATTGATGAATGGTCTTCGTCCATCATGAGCTGCCGCGTAGTCGGAGTAGAATGGAAGAGTGAAGAGCCGGTATTGTTGCCGCGAGATTAAGGTAGGGTAAACTGTACCTATAAACTCGCTCAGCGTGTTTCCGCTTGCTTCTACTGGATGAGTTGTGGCCCAAAGTCCGTTGACATCTAGAGCACTTGTAGTTGCGTTGAGAAAATCCGTGATTTTAGAGAGGAATTCGAGGAGGATAATGTCAGCTTCCGACTTAGCGGATGTAGGAAAGTCGGCTGTGATGACTTTCTTCGGGAAAGAAGAGAAGTTACTGTTGATGTTGTCTTTATACATAGCCTTGGCGGCTGTATGCCAAAGGAAGGGATCTCGGACGAGAAAACCAGCCGTGTCCATTTCTGGAGACAAAGGCATTGTGTTGTCGAGGGAGACAAGGCCGATAGAAGGTCTGTTCCCATAGCAGCCATTAGCCCCTGCAGGGCCCCGGATAGAGCCACCCGTGTCAGAGCCTAGTGCAAGGTCGAGCCATTCGTAGGCGGCGATCCCTGCTCCTGGGCCAGAGGAGGAGGAAGATGGGTCCTGGTAGCCGTCACCACGTGGATTATACGGACAGTGGTAGTCAACCCAATCTGCGGTTGGAGTCTCACCATTAGCGAATTGAGATGTCTTCATCTTACCCACGATAATCGCTCCTGCATCGATGAGGTTTTGTACTGCCGTTGCAGTCCTGGATCGTGCAGGGTAGAGGTCGAAGTATGCTCTATTTCCGCAACTTGTCTTGACTCCAGCAATGTCGTAAATGTCTTTGATGCCGACTCTTACACCAGCCAGTGGCTTGGCAATAGTCTTAGTAAAGTACAACTTTGATGGCACACCCACTGTCGTACTCTGGACTCCGCTAACAGATGCTGAGAGGACAGAGAATTTTCCGTCGGAATTTAGCTTCAATCCTTCCGTGAAAGCACCTTGCACGTCGCTGTACAGCCGGTATGCTCGGTAAATCTCGCCAGTTGAAGTTGACATAAAGTATGGTCCAGAAGGGAGTTCAGTCCTCCATCCTGTGATGTTATATCCTTGAGATTCGACTGAAGCTTGATATGCGCGGGCCGACATGAAGAGTTTAGTTCCGTACTCAATGAGGGCAGCTCCGAGAGGATATTTGACTGTTGCTGGCGCGGTGCCGCTGTGCTTAAGGTAGACAGCTATGACTCGTTAGACGAAGGCTCAGGTCGAAGAAGATGATCTTACCTTGCAGAAACCCGATGTTAAACACATCATCCGAAGCAGTGTAATTTCCAGCAAGTGATCTGAAAACTGCGGTGGTAAAAGAACTCGTCGTATCCTCCATAACAGTCAATGGGATCAAATCCACGCCAGTCGTGGTAGCGGCTTTCAACTGATCTGCCGTCGCAGAGATGATAGACACCGGTTCCGGAGCAGCATAGTAAGTGATGCCATTGACAACCACGGTATGTCCAGCTGGAGAAACAAGAGCAGCTGCATAAGTCAGCAAAGACGAAGCTGCGAAGGCAGCACGGAGAGCTTTGAACGCCATCGTATCTTTCTCCACAGATCCCTGGAAAGCTTTACTTGAGAAACTCCGCTGCACGAGGGAAGAGCAGGATTTATATGATAGGAAAATGCACTTTCATAATTGGCCTCCCTCCCACTTTTGAAAGTTCCAAGCCGTTTTATTAATTGCTAATCCGTAGCTGACTCAGGAACAGTATGGAGCTCTTGCCAAAGACGCCATGGTACACCTTGGTTCCGGGTTTGGTTCCTGCATTAGAGCTAAATAGCTTCAACGAGGTGTTGGTACAGTAAGTATGTGCCAGTAGATAAGCTGCGATAAGAAGCTAGTCTGCACCTATGGATAGCTCCAACTCACCCGTCTCGGCCAGAAAGATGGCATGGGGAAAGCCCGGGCTGCTTCGCAAGAACTATCTCCCTCTCCACAAGGCATACCAGAGTGGCATCTTGCTTCTTGACCGACTTGACAGGGGAAGCGGCAGGTACGTGTTGGCGGAAGGGAACTTTGAATCTTCGGCGAAACCATCCCCAAAGATTTCGGGAGATGTTAGGTGCTGCTCCAGCTCCTGAATTCGTCCCCAAAAGAAATGTCCCGTTATCTGGGGCTCTGAGCAACGTGGCCCAGGAACGGTGATCCGACAACATAGTTGTCTAGTCTTGGCGAGACCGGAAGCACACTCTCTTTCGCGAGATAGGATTGGAAAGGAAAACTGTGCTTAGATGCGGGATTTACCTGGATCTTCAGAGTCTCAGGTACGTACAGTAGAAGTTGCGTAAGTAAGGTTATTTAGTCACGTACTGTACTATACTATAAGTAGACCACTGTCTCTGTTATCTCTGTTATCTCGGTACTGTACAGTACTGTACTCCGTAGGACTGGATGAGCCTGGATTTAGTCCCCGAAATGGCTCCCGTTATCTCTTGGCGCCGAAGAAAATCTAAAAACCTCGCTAAGATCAGCCACACAGCCACACAGCACCAGCCACAGCACCTTCAGCCTCAGCTCACCACACCCCGAAGCCTGGGCTGCCAATAGTCTATTGTCGACAGGTTGACTTTTGCTACGAATTCTTCTTGATTGCGTCTCACTTCATCCTTCATCATGCCAGGCTTTTTTGCCTCCACAGCAACACAGCTACTACACCAAGTAAGATCACTACCAAGTCTTTGTTTGTGTCGTCGCGGACATGCCGCTGCGCATGCTTGGAGGTCGTACCAGACTTTCACAGGGGTTTTTGCATTGAGTATCAATCGTTCTTTTTAGTCAAAGATAGTATGTCATACTTGTGTCTTTATCAAAACGGCGAAAAACATCTGCAGGGACTTGCTCTTGGCGCCCACCCCACTTCTCCAACTTTTTGCACTTTCCACACCTCTTTCTCGTTAGCTTATTTCATTCATGGCAGAAATAACGTTATTTTTCTGTCTGTACTAGTTCGAGAAAGTTCCACGAAAACAGGGATTGATAGCGAATCCTCCCCAGTCTGCGATGTTCAATTACCACCAGAAGTAAGACTGGTGGGAAGCCGAGCAGACAGAAAATTAGCGTTTGTTCTGCCATGTACAATACGAGGTACACCGTCAGAGCTTCACAGACTGGCTAATAAAGTGGATGTAGATAAGGAACAAAACTTACATGATAATGAGAGAAGCCAGGGTCTGCTGCTTGACGCATGCTGCAAGCTGTCACTTCGACGGTTTCCTAAGCCGTCTCTGATGAGCAAATTCAGGCCTATCTTTCTAGCGTATCTTTGTTTTGTTCCCAGCCCTAAGTCGAGAAGCTGGGAAAGTCTTCCTTCCACCTCCAACGGACGAGTCGGAGGTGAAAAGATGATAGTATGGGGATCCAGATATTGATCCCCTCCTGGTGTCAACCGATAACTTCCCACGTCACTCAGCCGATATCGCATAGGCAATATTGAGCGATGCGATAAGCCTACAGCACGAACGTGAGTATAAAGCCACAGGTATTCCCAAACTTTGCTGTGTTAAATAATGTACAGGAAAAACATATTCTCTCTCCTTCATCAACATGCTCTTGCTTGCAAGCTCTTTTTGCCTACTCGCGGCACTCGGCGATGCCTCCCCTATTCTTCACGGCAGACAGTCCAATGACACCAACCCGTTCGTCTTCACGAATTCAAATGGTCTCAACTTCACACAGATGAATTCCAGTCTTCCGAACGTAGCGATTTTCGCGACTGGTAAGCTTCCTGACAAGAAATATCCTAGCTTCGCTAACTTGCCTAGGCGGAACTATTGCTGGCTCCTCAAGTAGTTCAACAGCTACAGCGGGCTACACAGCCGGAGCCATTGGTATCATGACGCTCATTAATGCCGTACCGGCAATCCTGAATGTGTCCAACGTAGCTGGAGTCCAAATCGCCAACGTGGGTAGCGCGGATATTACGTCCACCATCCTCCTCACCCTTGCCAAGCAGATTAACACATACGTCTGCGAAGACCCTTCAATGGCTGGGGCTGTTGTAACACATGGCACTGATACTCTCGAAGAGACTGCTTTCTTCCTCGACGCTACTGTTAACTGCGGAAAGCCGGTTGTGATTGTGGGAGCCATGAGACCAGCAACTGCTATTTCAGCTGATGGACCCTTCAACCTTCTGGAAGCCGTCACTGTAGCCGCTTCACCATCTTCGCGCGACCGTGGCGCTCTTGTTGTGCTCAATGATCGCATTATCTCCTCATATTACGTTACAAAAACCAATGCCAACACGATGGACACTTTCAAGTCTGTCGAGATGGGCAACCTTGGTGCACTCCTCTCCAATTCACCATACTACTTCTACCCTCCTGTCAACCCCACCGGAAAGCGAGCATATTCTATCTCGAATGTCACTACCATCCCTCGCGTCGACATCCTCTTTGTTTACCAAGACATGACCAACGACACTCTCTACAACGCCATCGCTAGCGGCGCAAAGGGCATTGTTATCGCAGGTGCTGGAGCAGGAGGTGTCAGTAAACGTTTTGATGCCGCAATTGAGGACGTAATCAACAACTACCATATCCCAGTCATAAAGAGCACCAGGGCTATGAGTGGTGAGGTGCCGAGTACGGGAGTGGCAAGCAAGAAGGCGCTGCAAATCGCGAGCGGATATCTGAACCCGATGAAGTCCAGAATTCTGTTGGGGTTGTTGTTAGCGCATGGCAAGAATTTGACGCAGATTGCAGATGCGTTTGCGCCTTCGACTAATGCTTAAGCCGGGAAGAAGGTCGGGGGGGAGGGGGGGTTAAGACGCAATTCTTCTTCGTGTCGCGCTCTTTCCTTCCACTCCCCTTATTCTTTCGGTGTTTATTCTGGCCAGCTGCAGCCGCTTCAATCATCTTGTCCTCGGCAGCAACCTCGTCCTGGAAATTGTTGTTGCTATGTCTTTCATCTGCAGACATTTGGAGGGAACGAGATGATTCCTGTCCGCAGAGTCAGCTACAGGTCTTTGAAAAGGTTGGAATAGATACTCTTAACTGAACTCAATGAAAGTCTTTATCCGTATAAAAGTGCACCTTCGCCTTCCCTAGGACGAGTAATCTAGTTGATCGGCGAACTTTAGCTTCGTTATACATTTTGGTTAACACCTGATTCCTACTGTCGAGATGGGCACATTCAGCACCGAGGAAGGCCGTTTCGGTAAAGGCTACTTGGGCGGAATGGGTAAGTTTTTGTACATGCCGCTCTAGACACTGTATACTCGCAGGGTTCACTATGCGAGGCAAGCCTTCAAGCCACGTCGGCCCTTTGGGGAGTTCTGTTGTATTACAAGAGGTTAGACTACGGTATGCAACAAAACTGCCGCCACATCATCTTCAGCCACAGACAGACAAACAGTACTTAGTACTGTAAAGTGCAGTTGCCCCGCGCGGAAACCTTTTTCCGTTCGACTTTGACAGTTTGACTTTGACTTTTACTTTTACAGTTCTTTGACGGGCGGGTTGACCAGTAGGAATTGAGTTCTAAGTATCGGATCAGTTTTTATGGGGCTGGACATGGGCTTAGGCCCCGCGCTTGCGTTGTGGAGATCTCCTGAAGAGTTCGTTTTTACGAGTCATGAGGAGCGTTGCCGAGAGATGACGATGCTTCCAAAGGTTGGAAAGGTTGATTTGCAAAGAGAAGGGCCGATCGGTGGCTGATGGAGGAGACGGAGTACTAGAAGTACTTCATATTTGGTGTGTATGAAGCGGTGAGAGCTGGAGTCTTTGGAATTTATTATTTGATGGTTCGTTTGGGCTCCCTGTGTGTTCCTGGAGTTTGGGGAGAGAAGAGATTAGATTATTGTTAGCTGATGTCGGGCACGCTTGCCTGGGGGTGGGT
>JAFJYG010000736.1:0-27285 GCA_017366145.1 Cadophora sp. M221
GGATTTTTAAAGTAATTAAATAGGCCGAAAAGGCCGTGTCCAAGTTGCTGATATGTCCAAGTTGCTGATACCGACCTGTTGGTACAGGTCGGTAATATTTCAAAAAAAGTCAGGAAACCGACGAGTAGCTGCTTTCAGTCAAAAATGCTTTCAAATGCTTAGTCTCACGTGCCAAAGCCTCCCTCAGCACATCACATTCCAAGCCCCAAACCCCGTCAAGCGAGTCCAATCACAGCCTTGCATCAGATGTGATGCAGTGCAGGACCAGTGCATTGCTTCCACCACTTCAATCCTCCACTCCAGCTCAAACATCGCCATAATCTGATCACAAAGCCAATAAACGCCGCCGCCCTCAACGACAACGACAACGACAGCAACACAACGCGACGCCTCGACTGCCTACCCACATCGACAGCATCGCGAACAATGATTCTACCCCTCGACGTCAACTGAAATCATTACACGCCCACCGCAAAGAACGCCCTTCTTCACGAGGCTGAGAGCTTACGAGGAAACCCCCTCCACCACACTGTATCGTCTTGCAGACTTCCCAGCACAGCGATATCACCTCCGAGGCTCGCAGACATTAGATACTGTTTGGGGCACGAAGTCCGACCGCGTTCGCGATCCTCCTTTCGCCCCTGCCAGGCATCGACGGCGACAAAATGAGAGTCCCCGTCCCAACCATGGCGCCTCTAGAGACCGAAACCTCTTATCGCGGCACTCCAGATGCAGAAGGCGACTCACAATCATCGTCAAGCAACTCCCCGGCTCGCGCAGACTATGAGGAGTCCGACTTCTATGCTGGCAATAACGATTCCCAGTCTTCCATCGGAGTCCCCACATTCCAGGATATGGCTGTGTCCGAAGAGAGCTGTCTGGAGGCTTCGAACCGTCTGCCCGCAGAGGTTCTTATCGGCATATTCTCGAAGCTCAGCAGTCCACAAGACTTGTTGAATTGTATGAGGGTCTCGAAGAGATGGGCTCGAAACAGCGTTGATCTACTCTGGCACCGACCGGCTTGTGTGACTTGGAACAAGCACAGCTCTATCTGCAGCACCCTCATCAAAACACACCCATACTTCGCATACCGAGACTTCATTAAGCGCCTGAACCTGGCACAGCTTGCGGACAGTTGCAGTGATGGAAGCGTTCTTGCCCTGCAGTACTGCAATCGGATTGAACGGTTGACTCTGACCAACTGTAACGGCCTTACGGACTCTGGAGTTTCGGGTCTTCTCGATGGTAGCAACCACCTGCTGGCTTTGGATATATCTGGGGTCACAGAAGTCACAGAGGTATCGATGTACTCTCTAGCCGATAACTGCCACAGGCTGCAAGGTCTCAATATCTCCGGCTGCACCAAGATCTCCAACCAATCTATGACCGCGGTGGCCAACTCGTGCAGATTCATCAAGAGAGTGAGTCTTTCTATCGAGCTTACAACAAGGCTTTGCTAACAACTTCTAGCTCAAACTGAATGACTGTGAACAGCTCGAGGATTCCTCCATAGTAGCCTTTGCCGAAAACTGTCCTAACATCCTTGAAATCGACCTCCATTCTTGCAAGCTCATCGGAAATGATCCAGTCACTGCCCTGGTCTCGCATGGGCAAACTTTGCGAGAACTGCGGCTCGCAAACTGTGAGCTGATCTCCGATTCGGCTTTCCTCAACTTGGGTAATGAGAAGACTTATGAACACCTCCGCATTCTCGACCTGACGAGCTGTGCCCGTCTCACCGATAGAGCTGTGGAGAAGATTATTGAAGTGGCCCCACGGTTGAGGAACTTGGTTTTTGCGAAATGCAGGAACCTTACAGATCTGTCTGTCCATGCCATCAGCAAGCTCGGAAAGAACCTTCACTACCTCCACCTTGGACACTGTGGTCAAATCACTGATCCAGCGGTTATCAAACTTGTGCAACTATGCAACCGGATCAGATATATCGATCTTGGATGCTGCACACACCTGACTGACGCGTCTGTCACTAAACTTGCCACTCTTCCAAAATTGAGAAGAATAGGTCTTGTCAAGTGCTCAGCAATCACCGATCAGAGTGTTTATGCTTTAGCACAGAGCCGCCTTCGATATCCACGTCATTACCGAAATGCTGATGGCGAGCTGTTTGAGCATCTGGCTGGAAGTAGCCTTGAGAGAGTGCATCTGAGTTATTGTTTAAACCTAACTCTTAACGTTTGTTATCCTTCCCTTTTCTTGATCTTAGCTAACATATACATCAGAGCATCATTGTTCTCTTGAACAACTGCCAGAAGTTGACTCATTTGAGTTTGACTGGGGTCCAGGCCTTCCTTCGACCAGATCTAGAGCCATTCTGTCGAGAAGCACCCTCAGGTATGTTCGAATTTCCAAATTCGGCGAAGATTGGACTAACAGATATAATCAGAATTTACAGAACACCAGAGAAACGTTTTCTGTGTTTTCTCGGGAGTGGGTGTCAATGGCCTCCGACACCACCTGAATAGCCTCGAACCAGCTGACGGCGGTTACGATCCAATGGCCCATAGTGCAGATGACGATGATGACGACCAGACAATGACGGGAATGATAGGTGCTACTGCGATGATGGGTGCCGCCGTTCTGACTGCAGATGATGAGGATGCTGATGGGGATGAAGAATTAGAAGATGCCGATGGCGACAACAACCAAACGTGAAGAAATCCTTCGCAGAAATCGATTTACATGACTTGATGCGAAAATGACTATGTTAGAGTAGCGAGCGACATGGACAGCGATGATAGAGAGGGGAGGAATTAATTATGAAGCGGAATGGTCGGAAACAGGCATTTGGCACACGGCTTACCGGGTTTCTCGGACCTGAAATTGTGGAGTATCCCATACAGCTATCTGATCTCGATTGCAGAGAAAGGACGATAGACTATTACCTACATTTTGTGCTTTGCCTGACTTTTTATGGTTGGAGGATGGGAAGGAAGACAAGGAGCAGGTTGATGGACGCGGTATCTGGCGTTATGGAATCGGAGTACTAAGGCCGCTCTTCCAGGCCTTCATGCATAGTATCATTGAATGAAACGAGCACCTCATTTTCCTATCTTCCCTTTTCGCCTTCTTTGCAAACCTGCTTTCCCTCCCCGGCCTTTCGCTTCTGGCCAACATCTGCTTGACTGGATGAATGTCTCTTACCAACCTGTCTCTCTGACTGGCGGCGTAAGTGTCATGGCATAGTATCGTACCTCAAAACGCGCCCACCGACATCAAACCTTCTCGTGATGGATGGAACAAAGTTTATTATCTAGCTCAGACACAAAGGGCCATTCTTCAGTGCGAATGGCAAGGCAACGCAAGAACCGGCATTCGACATTCGCTTCTTTATTGTTTCTGTGTTAATCCCCCCTTTACTAGAACAATCAATGCTCTCTTGCTGTTTCGGCCTTGACAGGAACACAAAGCTATCCATCTTCGTTTACCTAGTACTGTCTCTAGCTCTTTCATCTGTTGTGCCATTGTGCTATTGATACGTCAGCCCTCGACGTATGAGAGGGAGGAATGCCTTTCTCTTCCCTATATCTTTCTTTACCCCTATATCGTATCCCATCTTGACATTCTCCGTACCATACAGTACTTCCAGCCTCCTTATTTCCACCACGCACATAATACACAATACCACCGTCATACTCTACACATCCAACCAATTCGTCATAATGTGCAAAAAGAACATCACCATCTTCGAGCTCTGCCAACACCACATCCACACGAGCACCACCCCCTGCCCCAACTCCAAGTGCAGCACCCTCGCAGAACCAAAACCAGAATCTTCGACTCACGACCCAGGGCGCTGCAAAATCTGTCGTCAGAAGCGCCGGACGGGGACGAGAGCGCAGGCATATCGGAGTCACGGCCTGCCGCTCTCAACCGGACCCGTAACCGAGCAGGAGTTTATACATCACGGAAGTCGCGGCGTCAGCAATGTTCAGCAGGGAGTAGGGGGGGATGTGATTGTGGTTATGGGAGACTCAGAGGGTCAGGGCGGCCAGCAGGATCGTCCGAAGATGAAGGGGCAGTGCGATTGTGGGGGGGGTTGCTTTGTTTGTATGATTGGGATTGGGAAGTGGTTGTAAATCGACTACGGATTGACTCGATTGATGAATAGAGTGGAAGGGGGGTATAGGTACTGATAGGCAAATTCCATTTTGTCTTTTTACTCTAATATAATTTATCTTTTACGACTTAAATATCGATATATACTATACTTGTGAGATTTTGAGCCCTGGTTTTGTGATTTATTTTCCATGTGACAAACCGACTCAAAACTTGAAATTTTCCATCGCCCTTCACCATCAAAGACTACCAAGCTATACAGAGTATTCTGTCGCCCTCCTAGATCCACCTCTAAATTCATACCTCCATCTCTCTAATCCCTGCACTCCCCAACTCTCACCTCTCCGTCCAGGAAAGCATTCAACCTCCCATAAAACCCGTTCGGCTTCCTGTCTTTCGAATAATAAGGATAAACATGCACCTGATCCACGCCTCTATGACACTCGACCCTATTCCCCTCCTCCAGCACAGCATTGAAGAATTTCTGTATACCCGGCATGAAGATCTCTGCATCTCCATAACAGAGCAGCATATCAGGCAGTCCAGAAAGTGTATATGGCGCTGTGAGGTTTCCCCGGCCTGGCGATAGCAATGTGGAGCGTAAGTCTGGCCGATTCGTCGTATACTGCGTCGCTGCAATAGAGCACATAGTCGGATTAAGAATATCCAGATTCAGCGCATCTGCATCGCTATGGAAATCATCAACCAGATCGACGAATGGCGAAACGAGAATACAGCTCCCCGGCTGTACCAATCTGTCCCGCCAAGCACGCAGATACAGTATCGTCGTCGTCACAATCCCACCACCCCCCGAATCACCCATCATACAAATATTCTCCGGCCTGAACCCCATATCAACAAGGTAATAGAAGGCAGACACTGCATCTTGCAACGCAGCTGGGAAGGCCGCTTCCGGTGTGACAGCTTTCCGGAAATTCACACCGAAGATCGGCATTTTCGTTACTTCCATCATGGACCACGGGAGTGGTGATTCGAGAGGATGACCTTGCACCATCCCCCCACCGACGAAATATATCATGACTTTACGCTCTCCCACAGCTCTAGGATCTTCAGCTAGGTTAACCATCTCATCATCTCTCCGCATCCAGAAACAGGGGCATTCCCGCGGCTCTACACTCTCATGGACAGCATCGCCGTACCAAACTCCCTCTTTAGCTGGAACGACGACCAGCTCGGCTTTACACGGACTCCTCAGTTTCGGGATCGCGCGCCGTGCGGTGTCGGAGAGGACGTCTGGTGAAGGGCGGGTTCCGGGGTTCATGGCCCAGATTATGTGGGCGCCTATCAGGCGGAGAGTGCGGAAGCCGAAGGACCATGATGGGCGGCCGTAGGAGCGGGTGTTGAGGAGGGTGTCGAGCGCGATGAGGGGGAGTTGGATGGGGATTGCGATGAAGGTGTAGAGGGAGCGGGTTAGGCGGGCGAGCCGCTCGTAGAGATGAGGAGTTTCTTGCCAGGCTTTTACGGAGGTGGGAGTGAGGTATTTTCCCCCTGCCATTTTGGAGCGAGAGATGGTATAGAGGGGGGTGTGATGTGTGGAGGCGTAGGATGCTTGTGAAACGGAAGAGAAGATCTGCTGAGGTCTTGTTGATGTTGACGGCGATTAGGCGAGCCAAGACGTACCCCGCTTCACATACAGCAAGGGGACTCTCTGGGTTTCTGGAATATAGAATTCGAATGGTATAAAAAACCGTTCTGGAAGACTGTTCCTTTCTCACGATGTTAGAGTTATGGGATCCGCACAGAAACTTGGGATGTTTGCGCTGTTTCAGGTTCGGTTGGGCTAGAGTTGGGTTTCCCCGCTCCCGAAACCAAAAGCCGAGATTCGGCAATCAACAACGGCGCTTGGTTGCGAAAGACCACGTAGATAGATGGTGATGACCTGGAGTTATAATAAAAAAAAAGTGATCGCCTCAAAACCTCAGGAAATAATCCTAAGAAAATACATTCTAAGGTGAAGTTAATCTCCAGAATCTTGCAACACAGCAGGATACTGAGAAAGACATGTGGTAAAGACAGAATCTACACGCGATCCAGATAATAGTCTCACGCCAAGAGAAGGGCTATGTACAGAAGGATAACAACAAAGAATGAAACAAAGAGAGTGGCCTCTGCGAGAATCCAGACAAATCAACGCCTCAATGAGGACCCTTAGACTCTAGCTGCAAAATGCATCTCCGTAGTCCCAAGGTCGAAGACGGAAACGACAGACTTCATGAAAACGTCTCCAAGGACAAAAGTGCTGTTAACATTCCCAACCGTCCCTCCACCAGCCCACGCCGAGAAGCAATTTGTCCCATCTTTCTGAACAGCAGCGGCGGATTTCATGACGAAAGTCGTGCCATTCATAGTGATTCCGACGTCAGGAGCAGTAGCCGCACAGTCTATCTTAAACAGCCCTTGTTTGTTGTCGAAAACAGCTGGTGGGCTCCATTGGTCATTGATCTGATTGGCAAGGCCATCTGGAACGATATTGGCGAATGTTCCAGAGTCGACTACCATCTCCAACTTGTTCATCTTGATGTTCTTTCCACCGACTGTGAAGGATGAGACGGGGACGATGTAATCTACAACTTGCGGGCTTGGAAGTGGGCCTTGGAATGAGCTGGTCTTCTTGATGATAGGTACCGTGGTGAAGTTATCTGAATGAGCGACAGGCGGTAGACCTCCAAATACCAGAAATCCCGCAGGTCCTGACTGTGTCGTGTCAATCGACATGCTGAAGAACGGCTTTGTCACGTTCTGCTGTATCATCTTCAGAAATACGGGATCGTATACAGCTTGGTTTTTCTTTGCGTCTACCGCAGTAGTCCTACTCCGCATCAGCACCCAATGCTCCGAACGACCACGAAGAATCAAACTCACGTTACAGATCCAGAAAGACCCAACAAGCCCCCATTCAGCCCATCACCGTTCCAAAACGCAGTAGTCACTGCTCCAACTTGCGACTTCTGTACTGTAATACCACCTATTGAGACAGTTTCGAGGACCATTGGACCGAACACGAATTCGCCGCTTGCATATCCCTGGGAAAGCATTACGCCGGGAACCGCCTCCGCAGTGCTAGGCTGTGTGTATAAAGTAGGTATTTTGCAGGTGCTCTGCTGCTTAGGCTTCTCCTGAATGTCTACGCATTTGAAGTTCGTGGCTGCAACCCATGTATCGCTACTCCCTGTATCCACGAGGAGTTGGAAGACCTGGCCGCCGATGCTCACATTCGCCAGCAGGTTTAATGCGATGGCTGTCAGAGGAGCAGAAGAAGCAGCAGAAGAATTGGTCGTGTTTGAACCTCGGGGTAGGATTCCGAAGGTGCCTGCTCTGCGTGATAGTGGAATGACGGTGCCTCGTGGTAGGTCTCTGCGTGCATGGCCAGAGTAGAACTCTCGGAAGCCTCCAGGTCGCACAACTCTGTCGTTGAGCAGAACTGATCGAGCATTGCCGAAACCCAGGAGAAGTAAATAAGTGATCAAGAAGCTTCTCAGATCCATCTTGCACAACGAAAGAATGCAAATGTACTTTGGGATTTCGACGTTAAGGAAGGAAAGTTAACGGAGATTGTAAAAATAGATGAGTAATACAATGGAAAATACAGTTTGGGAATTGGATGAAGAAGTCCAGCTTCGAAGCTCAAAGTTAGATGGGTGAACTTACATGTGCTTCTTTTCCTCCGTACTTAAGTAGATTGTAAGGATATATTCAGCCCCATGGCCCTTCTAGGTACTGTGTGGTATAATGTATGACTTTGTTACATCTTTTCTGCTAGATGGAGCTTCTTCACATGCCCAACCCCTGCAAGAAAGTCAGGGTGAGGCAGATGGACTAGAGCTGCACCCCGACTGATTTCACCTAAGGTTGGAGATTTATCGACTCGGAAATCGATGAGTGAAAGCTCAATACAATCACTAGAAACTCAATTGTTGATATGAAGACATAGCTTCCCAGTCCAGCAAGGGGTGTAAGGTTCCAAGGACCTGGGCTACCTGGTATATGATGTATGAGTGCAGCTGCCAAGATTCGAACGGATGTGTCACAAAACAACTTTGGGCTGCAATTACACCGCTTCCCTCCACACCAGACCGTCAAATTCAAGGTACAAATCATCACAGAAGCTAACTCAAAGAGCGGGGGGATTCCACCCTGCAAGCTTGGCAGTGTTGTTTCATCTAAAGCTTCGCCTCGGATTTCTCTGCTCCCGGTGCTTCTCTTCACTACGATTAAGGATCTTCGGGCGTCGGGGGATCGACTACTGCAGAATAAGCTTAATTGTAAGTTTTTTCGACGTTTTGTTCTGAATCTCCGCTCCTGATTGGTCTGCTGATACCGAAACTGCCAAACGCCACTGACACCGAGCTGTCACGGGCAAACAAACATCCGCTGCTAATCCTCTTGTACACATCCGAATGCCGTCCCTGGCTGTTGTAGTCTAGTTACAAACCTATCTCGTGTTTAGACTGACTTGCCCGTTCTTCAGTCAGGTAGTTCGAGACGAAACAAAACCGGCTCTGGCCAACAGCCACTCCTGAGACGAAACAATATCCGGCCACGCCACTTGCCTTCAATATTGACTAATATAACTTCTCAGAAAACTCAATTTTCGTTGTATTCCGAGCCGTTGTTTCTGTTGGTGTTGTGCTGAGGGGTTCAGTCAAGCTCCATCAGTCATGAAGTGCATCACCCGGTCCTTCCATTTTGGCTGCGCCGGAAGTGCTAATAGATACAGTACAAATCAGACTTGAAATACTATTTATTACTAACTTGGTTCATACTCAACCACATGCCGTCTCATCAAATCATTTGAAGGGAGTGGTGGTGGTGGTATTTCCTGCCTGGGCGGAACGAGTCCTCGCTTATCGCTTATTTGAACCACTTCTACATTCTCATCATTTTCACTTGATTGTTTTGAGTTACCAACAAGAAGAGACCGTTCTTTATGTTCCTAAAAATGTATTTGAAGCTCTCAATAGACAAACGTGAGATCCCTATTTCCAAGGATTACGCCGACAAGGTGAGATACTTGGAAGTGATTGATGGCTCCTCGCAGAAATATGACCGAACGTGCGACATATAAATGCAGCATGGTATGATATGTAAGGACTGGATAGAGATAGCAGCAATATTAAGGACCAAAAACAAATATAGATAGTTCATACATATTACATCATCTCTCCACCAGCATGCTTTTCCTCCATGTTTCTCCGGCGATTTTCAAAGCCTCTTCCAGTCGCTTGACATCGGCTGTGGCCTTGTTGCGAGTCGCAACCACTATCTCATCTTCGCCTCCTAAAATCTCAATTTGTTCCTCATCGAGGCTAAGCACATACTTGTCCGAGAGACCAAGGATTGGGCCTTTGGGATCTTGTAGAAAACCCTCCTCGACAATTTGACTGATGACATGCGCTTTGAATGCTTCCAGCGCAATCTAGGTCATTCATAATTAGCTTCAGTCCTCACACCTGAACCAACAGAGCTCAACTTACCTCATAGTATGCTTTCAACAAGTCATGTATCTCGTCCTCGGTATTCCGTGTAGCACGAGGGTGGATTTCTTCGAAGAGTTTTTCCATGCTGGGCATATCGACGATGACCCACGCCAAAGACACGTCTCGGAATTTGGCAGCAAACTTGGAATTTTCGTCGTTTGTAGGAGCAGGTAAGAAATTCTCAGGGGGGTTTACTGCTCTATACCGGGTTACTGCTTTCGTAAATCGTTCTCTCTGTGCTTGTTTGACCTTCTGTTCGAAAAGTTTGTCGGTCGTTACCATCATCGAAGTCTTTTTCTTATGACAGTACTCATGAATTCCTCTTGTGGCAGCGTTTCGTGACGAGACTTCGAACTCCAGAATTATGTTCTTGAGCTCGCTCTTTGTGTGCTCGGGGATGCTCATCTCCCAGGAGACATAATCAAGAATCCTCAGGGAAACATTCCTGCTCATTTCGACCACTTCTTCCAAGTACGCTTGGCCAAAGCTCTCCCATTTGCTGGTCTGTTTGGCGAAGAGTGGTTTCATAACAGCGGGGTTGGTCATGCCGGCAAGCTCCTCTCCTCGATTAACGCCAATTTGATTTCGAATCTCTTTGTACAGCGGAGCCGTTTCAGTGTTCACATCATTGTCGACCAGGCGAATACTGATGAAGTTATGTAGATGACCACTCAATTCCATACGGTCGGCGAAATCTTGCATAGCTTTTTGAGTCATTCCACGAAGCTTCATTGCATCGGATGGAAGCCTTTCTGGTGCCACAAGCGAGTCACGAGCCAGCTCTTGAAATCGCCCGAGAATTTTCAAGAGATATTGGCGCCGTCGATCAGCAGTGGGCCTTTCCTCTCCAAGAGCATTCAATCTTCGGTGCTCATCGGCCAAGAGCGCTTTCAGCTTCTTCTGAACGTCTGGGAATGCTTTGCGGATTCGAGATGAAAGAGTATTGGCGAGAAATTTCTTGAGCTCGGCTGTACCACGCTGCTTCGCAGGAATCTCAATCCAAGGATCTTGGCGAAAGGTTGCCTTCTCTTCAGCTTCTTGGTCCAATTTCGAGTCCTCTGGTAGGTTCTGAACAACGAACCAGCCGTTGTGCAGAGCTATCTCCTTGTTATCTCTAACAATGCGCACAATCTGAGATGTACAATCAGCTGTCATTTCAAAGGGTGAAGTGGAATTCGACTCACACTTTTCGGATGAGGAGCTTTGTCGCATTTCGTGAAGACTCCTACCACACGAGAGCTCTCGGCATGCTCTTTTGCCATTGTGAAAATCTGTTGGTTTGCGAGATTGTCCGTGGCAGGAGCTACACAGCTGTTGACTACTGTTAGTTTCTGAGGTAATGATAAAAAGAAAAGCCTACATGATAACGTTTCCTGGCATCTTCATGTGTGAAGTCACCATGGCATCGACTCTTCGCATGTCTTCCTTTGTCACGGTATCTGTGACGGCATGAAAAATACCCGGCACATCCAAAATACCAAAATGGGAGCGATTTGGTCCATGAAGCTCGATTCTGAGGACGTCACTCGAGAAGTTTTTTCTCCTCTCCGACGGCCCACCTTTAGATACGATGCCCATGTGTTCTCCAGCCTAGAGATGTCAGTTCCTGATTTTATGATTACGTTGATGGGGTGAAGTCATTTTACCTGTTCAAATATGCTTCTGAAGACCTCGGCTGTTATGGATGGAACATGAGGATTGAACGGCTCTCTCTTCTCCTTGAGATCCAAATCGCCTGGCTCTATTGAGATCTTCACTTCATCTGCTGTGTCAGGAGCAGACCGCCGAGAAATAATCCGGGTTGCAAATCGAGTGCAGAGCCCGTCCCCGACAGGAAACGGAATATCGGTCAAGCTTCTGAGCAGAGACGACTTTCCAGCAGATTGTTGACCGACGATTACCAGCTGAGCTCGGAATCAGTTCCCCTAGAACAATTGACTAATTATAAAGGACTAATTATATTGCTTACCTGCGGGAGATCAAGGTCAACTGAAGCGCCGCAGCGGCGCAATTCATCCATGCCATCGAACAGAATCTTGCTCGACTCACTGCTGAAAGGGTCTTCTTCCAACAGTGTGATGGGAGAACTGACGTTGATCTGTACATTGGTCTGGCTGTTTTCTCCACTGGTTTGCGCATGGTCTTCAGTAAGAGCTGAACTATTTCCGTTGGGTTTGCCGCTCTTGGCCATATCTACTTGCTTGGTGTGAGACTTAGGCGACGGAAGTGTCATGCTTGGCAGTTGGTTTCTGGATGATAGCCCAATGTAAATGATATCTAAGGAAGAGAAAAAATATCTATCTGTAAAGAAAATGAGGGAAAGTATGTGAAGATGAATAAAATCGAAATTGAGCAGCTAATTTCCCGTACTTGTCAGCATCTTTGAACCTACGTGAGGAGAGCCCCTGTGTCGTAATCGAGACAAGCCAACTGTTGGTGTTTGAGGATCTGCAGCCAATCAAAATGACTAAATCATCCTGAGAAGGTCGGGAAGAACCGAAAAGGATTTCTAGGCAGTTACATTGCAGGATCTCAGGTGAGGCGTTTCAATTGGCATGCATATACTCAGTGGAGGAGCATCGGAACTGAGGGGGTGGGCGCGTAAGCCTGACAACGAGAGTTTTCATGGGGAGAGTTGTTCGAAATGGTAGCTAACTTTATAACCCTCAAAAATAAGGAAGCATTCCACCTCCGATAACAATGAACGTTCGAACACTAATTTCTTGCTTGCAAACTTATTTTTTTATGAGATATCCTTCAATTTTGGTCTGGCTCATCTAGCTCGGCAGCGGGCCACATGTTCCAAGATGATCTGCACAGGTGTTGATCGATTCTGCCTGACAGCCGAGAAAGTTTGGGGAGATGTTTCAGGTTATGGGCTGATTCAATTACAGTAGAACAACAGTTTAGCCTTTCCGAACTTGATACGAAACATATTCCTGTCAATACTCGCGACTTCCCTTCACCTCCGAGATTTGAAGGCCGGCCCCATATGATCTGCTGAATGGACATTGTCATTGAATTATTGAAGATCTCACCTATCTCACACTTACTACTTTTCCACACACTTTATCTTGTGGCAACTGTTGCGGTCTTTACGAAAATTGTGAGCACTCTTTTTGTTTTTCCAATGGCGTTCTTGGCGGATTTTTGTGGCGGCTTGGATTTTCAGCTGTGTCTTGGTGAAAACGCTGCGCTGAAAAAAAAAACAAGCTAATTAGCACCCCATCTCCAGGTGAGAAGTCCATATACACGAATAAAAGCTACTCCCCCCCAAGCTCCTGGGTTTTCTGTAACTTTGCACTATCTTCAAGGAAATACCACTTTCCTCGTCATAAGGCTTTTAAATCTTCAACGTGTGGCCAACACTCGGCAAATCTACGATATCGAAAGACTCGGTAGCCGATTCCTACCACATACATTCAGATGGTGGTACGGTCTCTCCGATTCATCTTCTCCGACAACCTTCTACAAGTATGAGATACTAGCCCACGAGAACTCGATCCGCCTACTGGAACTGCTACCAGATCGCGATTCATTCAGGCCATTGCGGGGTCGGCTTGTCGAGCAGGAAGATTATGAAAATACCAAATTTGAAGCCCTCTCGTATGTTTGGGGAACTAAAGATTCAGATGAAAACTTGTCGATTGGAAGAGAAATGCTTCCAGTATCTATAGCGTTACACGCCGCCCTGGTTAACATTCGTCTCCGTTTCTCGTCACGACTTCTGTGGATAGACACTATCTGCATAAATCAGGAAGATGACAAGGAAAAGATGGATCAGATCAGTCGCATGGGCTCAATATACAAATCTGTCCGAACAAGTTCTCATTTGGTTGGGCGAGGCTACCACCAACATAACACCGGCATTCGAATTCGCGGATCAATTTTCCCGGAGGTATGGATTTACGGACGATACGTCACCACCTCTTATGAGTGCTTTCTACGGCTTTGGTGATAGGAACATCACATATGTCTTACCACCTGACATTACAGCGGAAGGAGATTTAATCTGCAAAATGGCGATTTCGAGTCATCTCGGAGACATTCTTGGACGGCCGTGGTTTGCGCGAGTGTGGATCGTTCAAGAGTTGCTGTTGGCCAAATCTGCAATCTTGATGTGCGGAGGAGTGAATGTCAAATGGGAGGAGTTTTCTTACATGATGATCATACTCCATGAGGTCATGGATAAGACTGTTGCCAACAAACCGTTGAAGGAAGATCTTAAATCAGCGTGGAATATTGTCCAATTCCAAGAGCAGCACAAATTCGGCAAGATGTTTTTCTCCATAACCATGATGCTCCTCGCACCGATCTCTTTCCTGGCTTTCATGAACAAGCAAAAATGCAAGGAGGAGAAAGACAGGGTTTTCGGAATTCTAGGCCTTGGCGACCAGCATTTTGGTCACATCGGGGTCGATCCGTCCCTTTTCAAGATGTCGATCAGCGCAGAAGAGGTATTCACACTTCTCTCAGTGCTTTTTCTTGGAAGAGGTAGCAAACGCGTGTCGAGGATCATGAATTTTTGCGGCTTGTCACGCCGAATTCAATCCTCGGAAGAGTCCTCGCCCCGTCGAACAAGTACTTTCCCTTCCTGGGCTTTAGATATTTCGAATCCTCGAACGTTCCAAAGATTCCCGTGGTGCAGCAATGGATTCAAGGCTGGCGGGGAATGGGACATTGGTTACAAGCTACAAGGTGCTACCAGCTTGGCATTGAGCGTTTGCCAGAGTGCTCATGTTTACTTGACCAGCAGCCCTATAAAAATTTCAGATAAACTGGATTTCTACTGTAGCCTCTGGATTTGGCTACGATAAAAGTTGCATCTGCTTTAAATCTTTCCGAGAGGCTGGAATCCGCAGCTAACGAAGAGAGGGAATTGAGTACCGCAGAATCTTCGGCCTCTGAAATAGTCACATATGGCTCAATGAAAGATGAAGTTCTTCTGCGGCTTGCGCGTACGCTTTTGGCAGACAGTGTGGCTTTAGTCCCGGAACTGGATATTCTGGACTTACCAGAGGAGCCTCCCCGTATGAGCCAAGAAGACCTGCAAAGTCTCTGGGCTTCGTTTGAGAAGCACTTTCTAGCAGAAAATGGGGAACTGCGGCTCCGATACGAGAAACTCTCCAAGCTTCCACTTTCTAGATTGGTACAGGGTGAATCGATACTTGTAGGGACCACCGAGCCAGTGATGGACGCGGAGCTCAATCAGAACCTAAGCAACGGAGCAATGAAAGCTTGGAAGGTGTATGTTGCATTTGAGGTCAGTGTTCGCAAGTGGGATGTTTGCGGTTCTTTTGGATGGGAAACTTGCAATAGTACCAAGCATGCCCACGGGGAAAGGCGGCGAGATGCGCTTTGTTCCTGGGCTCTCTAACGAAATTGATGGTCAGCAGACGGCGACTTATCAACTTGTTGGTCCAGCCTACGTAGAAGGACTCATGGATGGAGAAGGATTGACTTACACCGAAATAGGTGACGGACAAGTCAGATTTCCTACAGCGATTGTGGTCTGATGATCAAATTGTGAAATTTCGGAGATTTTCTTTGGGTACAGGAATCTTAGCAAACCCCTGTTACGTCACAAAACATTTCGACAGTTAGTCCGACGTACTAAATATTCCGTGTGTCCACTTCGACCATGCGTATTTGAATGCTCAACAGACAACAGCTGAATTACGTCGTCTCAGAACCTAATGAACCCTAAGCCCAATGCGATCATATCTATGCGACACGACCAATCCGCGACGCAGGATTCAGCCCAATCGTAGCGAGAATTTGCCGAAAAAACACATCTTACAACCCCGTCTACGGCGGTCGAACACTGTGCCATATATTACTACTTAAGGGAGCTCTGCTCAAAAAGAAAACTTCTAGTAAATACACCTATTCTTCTTATTCCCACTTCCCTCATCGATCTCACAATGTCAAAACTTTCAAAAAAACGACAGAAGACTGTCCTCATCACAGGGTGTTCAGATGGAGGGCTGGGCGCTGCACTCTCGGTAGCATATCACAAAGCTGGCCACCGAGTCTTTGCTACAGCGCGAAACCCCCTGAAAATGGTATCTCTCAAAGCCTTGGGCATTGAGACTTTGACATTGGACGTGCTCTCTGACGAGTCAATCTTGGCCTGTGTTTCCTCGGTCACGAAGTTGACCAGAGGCACACTCGACGTTCTTGTCAACAACGCAGGGGCGCAATACAACATGCCAATTTCAGATCTCTCCATTACTGAAGCAAAGAAAATATTTGATCTCAACGTCTGGTCTTGCATTTCCACCATCCAAGCCTTCCTACCTCTTCTCAGGAAAGCCGAGAGTGGTGCATTGATCGCCAATCACACTTCCGTGGGATCTGTTGCAGGCCTTCCATTTCAGGCCGCATACAATGCATCAAAAGCTGCATTAGCAATGTTCTCAGACATTCTCCGTCTGGAGTTGGAGGGCTTCAATATCAAGGTTGTGGATCTGAAAACCGGCGGGGTCAAATCCAACATCCTCGCCAACTTGACACGCACGGAGTTACCAAAAGATTCGATATACGATGCTGCACGAGAAGGGGCTGAGAAGATGCTTTCGGGAGAGAAGTTGAAGTCTTTGAAGGGAACTTTTGTCGATGCGGACGCCTGGGCAGAGGGAGTGGTGAAGGATCTCAGTCAATCAAAACCGCCCCATCAGATCTGGCGTGGTGGACAGGCCTGGTTGGCGCGGATAGGGACATTATTGCCTGTCGGGTTGTTTGATGGCCAGTTGAAAAATATCACAGGGTTGGATGATGTTATTCGTAAGATCAAAGGGGCTCAACTGAGCGATTCTTCGTAGGAGAGGGCCGGGGGCGACACGATTTGAAGTGTTTGAAGGTGCGAGTTTACTTACATGTAACGGTATATATGTCTATAAAACAACGCTTTATTTGTTTCGTGGCCTTTGCTTTGCTGAGAGATCATTTGGGCTTTGGCACCTTGGTTTTTCTCTTCAATTTTTAGTTGACAGCTCGCTTGCTCAGAACCCAGATTTTCAACCAAGCTTGTCACTCTTCGCAGCAATCTGATATTGATCTATAGCGCTTCTGCTTTCAATTCCTGGGACAACATTTTATATTTATAGAGACTTTTTCTTAGGTGCTGATACATCTTCATCCATTTCTCAGCTTCATCGCTTGTTGAGACGGATGTTGAAGTCGAATTTAATGAGACCTACCTGTTTTTGAAGCCCAGTTAAATCTTGCACAGCCACCGGACTATTATCTAGGCAATACACGTCACTTGGAAAACTTGATTCTCTTTGTCTCAAACTTGTCAATGTTTGTTTAGAGCATCTTCAGCGAAATTCGATGTTTGTTTGTTGGTTAGTAAGCGAAGAAGAGAGAAGTCTGTTCGTCCAACCACTGAATAAACAAGGGATGTATTTAACAGTTTTTAAGACCTCACAATCGATGGACTAATTCTGTTTGATACTTTGAACAATAATAATTATTTTACGTACAGAATATTACTTGAATCTTAAGTCATTCTACTTCAATAACGAGTCAAGACCCAGTCTCCGGTTTTCCATTATATCCATTATTGATACCAGAGATAACAAAGAATAAGAATTCGAGCCTTTGAAACAGCGATATACTTGAGAGTATATTAACTGAACAACGACAACCCCATATTGTCTATTCCAAAATTCGCAAGCACCCCCACACATTCGATACTTCTTCAAAATGTCTGTTACATCAAGCTCTTCATCAATGAGTCTCGACTCTCTGGGCTCTTGGGAGGAGACTCTGATTGCATTCGCTTTCGACATTGACGGTGTTCTCATCCATTCTCGGAATCCACTTCCTGGAGCCTCCGACACCATCCAGAAGTTGCTGAAGCACAAGGTCCCCTTCGTGTTCCTTACGAATAGAGGTGGTTACACAGAGGGAGACCACGTTGCCCTGCTGTCCCAACGCCTCGGCATCCTAGGGCAACTGAGTGAACGCTAATTCATCTAGTCGCACTCCCCCTTCAGACAACTCGTCCCCGAGTTCGCAGACAAGAACATTCTCGTTCTTGGTGGGGCCGGCGACACCACCCGCAATCTCGCAGAGGCCGATGGCTTCAGACGAGTCATCACTTCTGCGGACATCGTGAAGACGTTTGGTAGGGCTGTGCATCCGCTTTCTGATACGGAGGTGGCGCAACACAGCGAACATGGCCGGGAGATCAAGTATAGGCTTTCTGATAAAGCCAAAAGCGTGCAGATCTCAGCTATACTCGTCTGGTCGAGTCCCCGCGATTGGGGTCTCGATGCCATGATCGTGACAGACTTTCTCCTCAGCGAGAGGGGCCACTACCTCACCAAATCCCCGAAGAACGGAATAAGGAGCGTGTCAAACAACGGTTATTTGCAAGATGGACAGCCAAAAATGTACTTCTGCAGTATGGATCCCACGTGGGCCAATTCTTGCACTGCCCCTCGCCACACACAAATCACCTTCAAACAATGCGTTGAAGGTTTCTGGAGGAAGCGAACCAATGGAGCAGATCTTAACTCTGCCATCACGGCATATGGGAAGCCAAACGAAGCTACCTATGCCTGCGCCGAGCGAGTCCTGCAGGACTGGCATCGAGAGATCAACGGTGGGTTCGCTCATGCCATCACAACAACCTACATGGTAGGTGACAATCCAGATTGTGACATCCTGGGCGCCAACTGCTTCCGGAGCCGCCATGGCATTGAGTGGAAAAGCATCTTGGTCGAGACCGGAGTGCATGCCAAAGGATCCGAGCCTGCGTATGACCCTGATCACATCGTTTCTGATGTGAAGGAGGCTGTTAAGCTCGCATTCGAGATTGTAGGTTGTCCGTTCCAGCTAGACTAATCCACAACTGACACAATGAGTCCAGTGAGATTTAAATTAATGTAATTTAAACATCTGCTTTGTCTTGTCACCATCCACCAATAAAAATCGTTATCCAGTAGCAAGTATCTATAAATAAGAAATAAGAAGAAAACTAGGTGATACTAGAAATAAACAGCCTCTTCAATGCGTCTTTGACCAACTGTAATATATGGGATAGAACACGGAGGGGGTATGAGGGGGTACGATATTATTCACACATCATGAACGGAATTAAGTCGTCACTTGACGACTGAACTAAGAGTCGCCATAATTTTATTATCTACTTGCATCTCATTTACTCTCCACCCGCTCACGGATCCCACGGTCCAACAGCTCTCGTTCCCGTAAGAATTTCCGGCTCTCCACTCTCCCTTACCAACAAGATGTCCTCGTGCCTGACCCCAAACTTATCAACCAAATAAACCCCCGGCTCACTCGTGAACGTCATGCCAGCTCTCAGCGTAGCATTCACATTGCCCTTATTGAGATATGGACTCTCATGAGCTTTGATCCCAATCCCGTGACCAACGCGATGCGTAAAGGCCTCGCCGTATCCAGCATCTGTGATGACTTTGCGGGCTGCGATGTCGACTGATGCTGCACTGTTACCTTGGTGGAGAGCGTGCATAGATTGCGTTTGGGCTTCTAGGACGATGCCCCATACGGCGAGCTTCTCGCGGATGTGAGGGGAGAGAGCTTCGATTTCTGTAGTGGTTTTGGGTTTTGGGAAGAATGGTGGGAAGAAGGTGCGGCAGATGTCTGAAGAATATCCGTATAGATGAGCACTACGAAAGGTGTTAACTCACGTTTTTTGGAATCAATACATGTTGTGACCTACCCAACATCGATCAGAACGAATGTCTCGGCTTCTAGCACTTTGCTGCCATCTGTTCCTCCATGTGGATTCGATGCATCCTCATCTGGAGTTCTGTTAGCTATATGATCTCTCCCCGCGGTTTGATATGGGTAAGGAAAGACTCAGGTAATCCTCCGAAAAAAAATCGTGAATCTAGAGTGATGATTTTAGACTTGCCGAAAAGTACGATATCGAAGAACGGCTCCATCCCCGCAGCACGCAGAGTATTATCCAACACTTCCATAACCTCATTTTCCGTCAAACCAGGATACATGCACGCACGCATGGCTCTCACAGCTTCAACAGTCCCCGTATTCACAGCCCTCACAATCTCAATTTCCCTTTCCGTCTTCGTCTGCTTTACTCTCTCAACCTCACCACCAAGCCCCGAGACCTCAAATCCATTCTCACCCAAACCCCTCTGAATGAAATCTCTCATCTCATCATCAACCATGATCTTCAGCTTCGAAGTCTTCACAGACGATCCCGGTGTTGTCCACGACTTCAAAAGAGTTTCGTACGGATTCCAGTGTTCTTCCCATGGCACGAACTCGAGCTGGTCAACAAATGGCATGCCTAGCAATCTAGCTCTCTCAACTTCGAAGCTCGGTGCAAGGAATTTCGTTGCGGCTGTGACTTTCCCTGAGGTCTCGTTCTTAAGTGGTTGAACAACCATCAGGAATGGTCGCTCTTCAGGCTCCCACACTTCCCAGTCTTTCTGACTGATGTTGGCGTAGTACTGGAAAGTGTATCCAGGTTCAACGAGAAATGCATCGATACCATCAGCGACTAGGGAAACTGCAAGATTGTTTCTCCGCTCGACAAACTCTGAAACTGGTAGTGGTGATGCAGAATCCAGAAATGGGAGGCCCGTGGCCAAGAAGTTGTTGATGGAGCATTTCTGAAATTCTGGGATGGTTTGAGGCGGTGAGCTGTACTCTGAACTATCTTCATAATAGCTGGAGAGCTAAACAAATGTTAATGTACACTTTCAGCAAGAATCTTGATGTTGATAGGACATACCAGTATCAAGCAGGTGACCGTAAAAAGGAAAGCTGTCAGCAGACATTGCCTTGCTTTAAACTTGATGCTGGGAATTTGATATCTATACTCAACCCGAACATTAGGTTGGAGAAGGAGGCGTTTCTCATCCATCTTGCTTTGTTGTATTTTTGTAGATACATACGACAAGATCCTCAAACGGTTCAAGATGTTCTCGTGAAAAGAATTTCAGGATCCGATCACTTGAAATGAGGTGATAGGGTGGGGTTGCTACAGCGCTAGTCAGGTGCCGAAACATGCCCGCCACGGGCAACAGCCATTGCGCGTGAGGGTCTTACAGTACTGGGGGCTCAATAATTGCCTCCCCGTAAACCCCCATCTTTGATATCACGACCCAACATTAAAACAAACACAAGCTATGATAAGAAAAGGAATCAGAGTTGAAGATCCATCCTTTTGCCGTTAGGATGCCGGTGGTATATCGGCAAAGCCGGTGCTTGAAGAGTGGGCTGGCACTAGACATGGCAGTCCGCGATATGGATGAGATTTAACACTTGTCTTCTGCTCTTTTGCTTTTTCTGCATAAATTTTTTAAGATAGAATAAATCTTGTCACGTTGATTTCAAGATGGGGGCCATTGATTTTTCGGAGCCAGAGAGCAAGGATATCTCACACACAAAGGAAGATGCAATCACAGGCCTCACCTCCCCTCCAAACGAAAAGGACCATGAAGCACAATCCCTGGCTGAAGGCCAAACGGCCTACAGCAAACTCTCCGTCACTTTGATGGTCGTGTTCTCAGGTCTTGCAATAGGATCCGATGGTTTCAATGCCTCCATTATCGGTAACCTATCCCTCATCTTCGCAGTTCTCTATCCAGATCTGTCAACAGTCATGTACTCCCGCCTCTCTAATGCTTTCCTCATCGGTATGATTTTTGGAATGCTGGGATTTGGATACATATCTGATCGATTGGGGCGAAAGAGCGGTGCTGTCTTGACAACATTCATTCTTGTCACTGGAATTGCGTTGAGTGCTGCGAGTAGTGGGAAGGACCAGTTAGGGATGTTCTGGATGTTGGTTATAAGTCGAGGAATCGCAGGTGTGGGAGCTGGCGGGTAAGTTTTGAAGTCCTCTTCCAGAAAAGATATTTGGGAGCAGAGGCTGATAATTAGATTTGTAGAGAATACCCTGTTTCAGGAGCAGGTGCTACAGAAGCCACAGATGAAGATTCCGGAGTTCGCAAGCATCGAGGCTTTATCTTCGCTCTCATCGGTGACCTCTCCGCAACTCTCGGATTCGTCTTCGGGGGTCTTGTACCCTTGCTCCTCATCTTATGTTTCCACTCGAACGAAAAGCACTACAACATCGTCTGGCGACTTTCTCTGGCTCTCGGAGCCATCCCACCTCTGTCCATCTTCTGGTTCCGATACAAGATGGCCGTCAGCACCGCATACCGCAAGAGTGCCGCAAAGAAACAACGCATACCATACTGGCCGATCTTCAAGAGATATTGGCGACCACTGTTAGGTTGTTCGATCAGTTGGTTCCTGTACAGTGAGTCTCGTTCTGACATCCATCAACTGCACACTACTAACTCTTCTAGATTATATCTCATATCCCTTTGGACTTTTCGCGTCAACCATCCTCAACCGCCTTAATATCGGCTCCTCGCTTACAAGAAACATGGGTTGGGGAACAGTGATCAACTGTTTTTATATCCCAGGTGCATTCATTGGTGGTTACCTCTCCGACAAAATCGGCCGTCGGCGAACCATGGCTCTCGGATTCGGGCTCCAAGCCATTCTCGGCTTCGTCCTAGGTGGTGCACTAGGCAAGATCCAAGATATCCTCCCTCTCTTCATTGTAATGTACGGTGTCTTCCTCACTCTTGGGGAAGTCGGACCTGGAGCAACAATCGTCCTCACATCAAGCGAATCCTTCCCAACGAGTATCCGCGGTCAATGTCTTGGTCTCATCGCTGCGTTTGGGAAGGCTGGTGCAGCCATCGGTACAGCTGTCTTTGCGCCCATCCTAGCGAGCTATGGAGATAGTGTGTATAGAGGCAACCAAGCCGTTTTCCTAATCGGAAGTGGGTTTGCAGCTGCTGGTGCTATTTCATGCTGGTTCATCATCCCGGATATCAGTGCCAGGTTGGAGAATGAAGATGATGCGTGGAAGAAGTATTTACGGGACATGGGATATGAAATCCAGTGGGGTGATGAGGAGACAAAGGATCCTGAGGGCTTGAAGTTGGATGCTCTGAGAAGTTAGAGCGGTGCTGGTGTTCTGGTGTTAGTGTTGGCGATAGTTGGTGGAACATGTGGAATGTCTGTTCGTAATTGAGGACCAATGATCAAGTGTCAGTGTGAGGTAAGACCCAAATACGTTTATGGTAACGGTGAAGTAAGGTGCCTGTTATCAATCATCGAGAGGCACAGCTCGTTCTAGTACAGTACTTCCAATCTCTCTCTCTCTCTCTCTTATCACCAACCCCCGCAATCAGAACTTCAGAGGTCGACCCACCTCCCACTTTCACCTGTATGTGCATCCAACAATACAGGTTGCGATATGCTACATGATAGGGCGTCAAAGACGAAATGATTATCTTTCAGGTTTCGAAAGCCGTTTAGTGAGATGCACAATTCACAGCTGCATCTTTAAGTGATTTATTTGTCCAAAGTTTACGCTTCTCGGCTGCTAGCGAGCCCCCGAGGTCTAGGCGAGGGCCTCACAACTCCTCTTATTAAGTTCCTGGGTGGGTATTGGGGCAAGATCTGCCTCTATCTGCAGGCATTTTTCTCACGGCCTAGTTTCCAGTATTGGTGCAGATTCCAACTCACTGGTTATCTCAACGTCGATGATCATCCCTCGGTCTCTCGAGCATATCACATCACAACACATCAGGGCATGCTATTGCAGCTATTACCTAGAACCATACATAGTGTTATTTGATAGAAAGAGCAGAGAGGCTATAAATGTACACATATCAGTATATCCCACCCCCCCTGTGAACAGTGAGCAGTCACCGGAATCGGAATGCGCATCAAATTTATGAACAAGAAGTGAAAGTTTACATTGGTCAAGGAGAAATCTCACATCTGAGCCCTAAATTTGTCTTTCATTATTAGTTAATCAAGGCTATTTGTTTGCAGGTCTTTTGATGGGTGTCATTTCACTCAGTCGCACCTTTGTTTACAAACAACAGTCGCAAAACCGAGGCTAGTGCTAGCCGAGCCCTTTCTTCCAACCACTCAAATGACCTCGTTATCTCGACTTCAATCTCAAATTCAACTTCAAACTTCACATGTCTTCTTCACCCCCACCACTTCTTAAAGATGAAACCACAGTAACTTCTCCTACCTTACGTCTAGAAGTGTTTAATCCCCCAACACACTGTCAAACTCAACTTCAACGACATCCACGTGACAAATTCTTTTCTTTTTCCTCCTTTCGTTCTCTTCTGCCTGTACCGAGCCATCTAGCCATGGAATTGTAAAATTATCCTGAGTTAATAGTCCAATCAAGCTACAATCAAATTATTGGGATAATCAATGCAGCGTGTCTTCAGTCATGCCACACTTCAGAAGAACGAGAAGAACGAGAAAGAAAAACGTTTCAAGCTCTGACAAATGCAAAGGAGGAGCTGAGAACAGCTAAGTCACTAAATAAACTCAAAGCATCCGAAGCTGATAGAACACTTGCCTGCCCATTCAATACTTTGCCAAATATATCTCGATTGACCTGGACATGACATGAAACAACATCCCTCTGGCCACTCATCCCCGTCTCATTACTCTCATCCAAACTACTTACCCTACTAAGTCATATCACATAATCCACGTGTGTCAATTCTCTCCTTACAAGCTCACGAAGCAATCCATGATAATGAAAACATTCCTCTCTAATTTCCTTACCTCACTCAACTCACTCACCAAGAACACACCTCCCTCCGGAGTCCGTTCACATACGGACATGCATGCATACAGCGCCAATACAATAAAGTAAGCACCAATACAAAAACAAACTTGCATCGGAACACGCAAGCTCGCTCGCTGACAGCCAACCAGCCCAGCCAGCTGCCGAAACACTTCTTTCTGTCATTCCCTCGTTTCGGCGGAAAATGAAATGAAATCGAATCGAATGGACGAATCCTCTGTGTAATTTCTCCATTCTCCTACCCCATCGATATCGCATACCGTCATCCACTACATGGTCGATGTACTTTTTACAAGCACAGCGTCACATCAATCGATCGTAGTGGATTCTACAGACCTAGACGTAGACCTTGTCCCAGACTTAGACCTTAGACTTATCAGCATCGTAGACACCAACACCGACGCGGCTCGTAAACAAAAATCAGAACCCCCTTTAACGCGATGCCTAGCAATGCCATGTCTAGCAATGCTGTGCCACCGAGTGCAGTGACTACTTGTGTACTACCTATCTACCTACCTACGTACCAAATTTACCTCCATAGACACCGTACGCAGCGACGCAGGACAGGACAGGACAGGGTAAAGCAATGCAAGTCAATCCGAACAATATACCCACCCAATCCTGTCCTATCCATCTCACAAACAACCCAAATCCAAATTTCAATTCCAATTCCTATCAATGAATGAATGCCGTATTCCATCCGTACTACACTCAACTCCACCCCACACAAAAACATCAGACGAAAGCCAGCCAATAAACACTGTAGTCAGCTCAAATCCATCCCATCTCCAACCAAGCACTCACAACGGAGTCCGTACTGTAAGCCGCCTAGTCCAGCCAAGCAACACCACGGAATGTCGACAGCGGCTCGTGTCCTGTTCTTTTTCTGGGTGGCTTTCTCTGTAAACTTATCCAAGCCACCGTCCTTGCCCGTTAAGATGCACATGCATGCATGCGAAATATTGGTGGCGTCTACTGTATGGAGGTGGAAGGGCGGTGGTGGATTAACGCCACTAAGATGGTCAGCAACGGCGCCAACGCTGGTAACGCCAGACCTACCTACCTATGAAGAGGGCGATTTTGGGTTGGCTGGAGATTTTTATTTTATTTGTGTGTGGGGTATTCATTGGTGTTTGCTTAATCGAGAGGGGAGGGAAGATTTTGCGACGGCTGAGCTGGTTGGTTGGTTAAGGAGGGAGGGAGGAAATTTAGGTTGTAGATGGATGGATGGGTGGGTGGGTGACTAGCATTTAGTTGACGGCGGAAGGAGATCTTGGAACTGGATTTAGTGGAAAAGTTAAATAACTTCTCACTTGCCTGTGACTATCTGTGATCACGAGCTTTGCGAGCTGTGAATGAATGAGACTTTATTGTTAGGGCGGGAGGGAGGAAAGGAGTGAGATTGGTAGGTCTCGTTGATGGGAAAGTTGAAGTAGCTAGCTGTGTTAATGGTGGCGTGATACCTTGGTAGGTAGGTGACAACTTGACATTGGTTGGATCTTGATATTATTGCAATTCGTCGTATATCATATGATTGGAGTACGGCTGGTGGAGGTGGTGGTGTATGGCTACATGGCTTCGGAGTAATGTAGTCGTAGGGCCGAGCGATGCATATTGAAAATGTTGGCGCTGAGCGGGGTTGAGATATTTGCGGAGGACGAACATAATTTACAGTGCCATGGAATTTGGGGATATCCGGGGAAAGCGCCAATTGATGAGATGAGATATTTTGCTTTGATATAGTGCGATTGAAGATGGACTGGTGCATTGGATATTTTTAAGATTTCTCAAGAGATGAGTGGGTTGGTGCTTGACATGTTCTGAGATCTGTTGGTTGGTTGATTGGAAGGGAAAGAGAAGGTTTATGGAAGTTTGGAAGACTTGGAATAGAATAAAATAGATTCCATGGAATTGAGATGAGAAGAAGTGAGGGATGGCTTGGCTGTGATTCCATTCGCTAGACGCCAAAAAGGGGCGGACATGGCATGGCATCCAGGGATTAGGGGTAAAATTGCATAAACGCAATAAACAATGCACACGCACACAACGAACGCATGGCATCTGGCGAATGAACAAATCATAAATGATGACGCATGCTTCTTGGTACCGTAGATATCGGACGAACCTATCCTTGGCAGGAGAGGAGAGGAGAGGAGAGGAGAGGAGAGGAGAGGGTGTTTATGAACACTTTATGCAGATGAATAAAACGGGTCCCCTATTGCCTTAATTCATATGCAGGTCTGCATCCAGGCGGGCATGGGCTGGCATAGATTTAACCGAGGGGTACGCGCATAAGTGGTGTAATTGTTTCTTTCATGCAGAGCGGTGGCCACCGGTAGAGCGAGGAGGGAGAGAGCATGTGGCTTCCCGTGGAGTGTGAAGAGTTTTCAGTTTCTCTTCTTCGTTCTCTTCCTTTGTGTGTTCTCTTTGTGTTACGGGTGAGATTCTTGGCTGGTGGTATTGAAGGACTTAATGTTGGTTATGCATGCCTACATCGAGCATGCTTGACCTGGCTGGCATGTCTTGCTTATCTCATCTCATAGCCTTTCATTATGGAATCAATAGAATGAAGTTAATCGAGTTGACTTTCAGCACCTCAAAAACTAATACTCATCAAAACACTTCTTCGTCATTAACCAACCGAGCAGACCTCCCTCCCTTTCCCATCCTCAAATCAATCTCTAGTCTTCAATCTTCAACAACAACCACCAACGAGTCCAACTCCAGCCCATCGAAACGCCTCGACCACCTAAAGAATCCAGACCAGCCAGTTCCTCAAGACTCCACTCCCTCCCTACTTCCCTGAACAAGGAAGGCCTTACGTACCAAATAGGAAAAGCAGCTCGCGTAGAATAATCATCCGAGTTTAAACAGCTAGCGTGAGTGAGAAGATGCACTGAATCAGTCTTAGCACTGGCTCGCGTCTTTCCAGAAATATCCCGCTCGAGCACGTAATTGGCATGGTTGCCGCTGCTGAAGCGCAATCTCGTTTTTTGCTCTTTCTTTTTGGCGCGGGTCGGTGCTGACGCTTTGGGA
>JAFJYG010000737.1:0-27257 GCA_017366145.1 Cadophora sp. M221
CTGTCGTGTTCTTAAGCCATCTTCCGGCTTGGAAACGTGTCGATTGATCCACCACATGAACCATGTTAGTGCCGTCGATTGCAGCGATGTCAATAGAGACACAGTAATTAAAGTCGGCGTCGTCTTTCAACGTAAAGCGGAATCTGCCAGGTGATTTGCCGTGCTTTTGGCATTCCTCACAATACTTGGTTATATGCTTCAGCGCATCCATATCAATATCATGGCCTGCTCTGTCAAGGAGCTTCCAAAGTCGTTCTACTGACGGGTGGCCGAAACGCTTATGAAGGCGGCGTATCTCTGGTTCTGTGAGGTAACATTCATTCCATTCAATGGAGTCCGTAAGGAAGGCATAGAGTGATTCGTCCCAGAGGAGCCAGGGGTGGCCAAATCGTCGGATAATTGGTACTTCTCTCTGTTCGTCTTCCTTGCGAAGTGTATTTGTCAGGTTATTGAAGTAGAGCTTGTTTCTGTCCATATCAGCGAGGGAAAGTAGGAATGGTGTCCCTATATGGAAGACGTGAAATCGGAGCTTTCCTACTGGCGTATCGATGTTAATGAAGCCAATGGAGGTGGCATCGCCAATGCCGAATTTAACACTAACTGTCATAGATTCATTGATCTCTCTAGGTTAAAGCTTATTATAAGCTAAGTACTGGTTGTAACCTACTGTCGATCTGCGAGCTGCGCCGGTGTCGATCAGGATGCCATGGAAATCACGTGAATTATACCGTGTTTGTGCCAATTCCGTAGGTGGTTCTGGTGTCTTTTGTTTTCCTAGCCTAGCATGCAGTAAGGCCTGGTTTGCAAGCTCTGTAGTCATGATTTCGGCTTCCTCCTGTGTAATTTCTCCGTAAAACAGCACTTCCGGTAGCTCTCCACTGGGGTCGCATGGTGTGGATGTGTCGCTGCCGCTGAAGGTAGCATCATCGGCGAAGAATTGGTCGTAATACTCCTCTTGTGTTCCTTCACAGTCGACGATAAACTGTTGGAATCTCTTGTCGAAACCCTTGCCAAATTTGCCGTTGAATTTAGCACTATTCCGGCGTTTTCATGCCTCCTTTGCGGCGTCTTGTTCATGTCGTGGATGCTCTGTTGACCAACAACCTTGCTTCTTGCATATGATACAATGTCTCTCGGGCTTTTGTTTGTAGCTTAATTTGCTATAGTTCTTGTCCTTTGGTCGGTGATGATACTCGCGGTCCGTGAAGAAGGATTCGGTCGTACCTGTAGAGCCATAAACATGCTCATACGTCTGAACGGAGTTCTTAAGTGAATTAACTAGCTCCGTGAGCGTCGCAGGTGGTGCGGAACAGGTGTTTTGGCATTCTGGTAGGTCTTGGCATGCCTGTATAAGCTTACTATGCATGAAGTTGTCGCTCTGGAGGTCGTATGTTAGGCCGTGGCGTATGTGCGTAAGGTCGTTTAGCATTTGCGTGAAGCATTCCGTAAGGCTCTTATCTGGATTGATCTTGCTCTCCAGGATGTGTGTAGCCTTCCTCTCCTCAAGTTGTCCCATGACTTCCCGCACATCATATTGTGCGTCACTTGCCGTAAACACAATCGTGAAGTTTGCGATTCCATCGCTCTCCTCCTCATCGGAATCCCCCAATAGGTCCCCGACATCTGTTGAAGTGTCTGAATCCGTATTCCTGTCACCGTCCGAATAATCTCCGGATGTAGTCCGGTTCTGGTCCGAGTCAAGTTTGACTCCCTCAGCATAAGCTAGGTAGCTCTTGAAGGTCTTATCCGTGGCCTTCATTCCTTCGGCCTTGCGTGCAGCAAAGTACCTAGCCTTGGACGCTGTCTGTTCCTCCTCAGAGTGACGACTACTATGGCAATCAATCTTCTTGCAAATGATACAGCCTGTGTAGCCTGGCCTAGGCTGGAATCTGTCCCCACGTTTGTTTCCACTTGAAAATTTCATCCTGCGATCAGAGTAATAAGCCGCTCCATTTGCAACATGAGATTGGTGGCGATTCGGATAAGAAAGCACCGAATATACAAGTCAATATATTGATATTCAGAACATTTGGTGCAGTGAGACAGTCAGTCAAAAGTATGGTATGGTTGTAAAGTCTGGCTCTTCTAAGAAGTGCTGGAGGTGGTATATATATACATATCTACCCCTCCGAAGGGGGTCCGAAACAGGTCCGTACAGCCTCAGGTCTACTTCCGAAGAACCTCGGCACAAGCAGTTCCTTGCGTACCAACAATGCTCTACTGCTTCCTAGCTGTACGTGAATATACCTTGCTATAATTATTAAAGGTTTTCATATAATTATTATTTTAAAAGTAAGGCTTTTAAATGTAAGTTTATATATTGATTTAACTTTGCGTTTTAAAGAGCTTACTAATAGTAGTGTTATGTGTACTTTAATTTAAAAGGATTAGTTAATTTTCTATGAACATAAGAATACTTTAAATTACTTAGTTTTATTCGTTGTATTAAGTAATATTAATACTTTATTATACTCGACCTTTGCGCGTACACTAAGACTTTTTAGGATATTAAAGGATTATTTAAAGTTATATATAAATTTAAAAGAAGTATAATATACGAAAGTAAGGTATCTTAGATTTAAAACTTTTTATAAGCTAGTAGAAAGTACTAAGAATATTAAAATTAAGAAAATTAATAAAGCTAATTATAAGTATTATTTTTTAACTCAAGCTGTAAATATTAACTTTTGAAGGCCTTTAAAGAATGTATTTTTATAATTATTTTAGAGACTTGTGTAAGACTTTTTTTAATTATAACTTTAGTTATAATAGTTTTAATTAATTACTTATTATAAAAGATAAATATAATAATAAAAAATTGGGTTTCTTAATTTTAAATAAAGTATTAATAATAATATTAGAAATATATAAGCGTAGAATTTGGTGTATTGATTTAAAAGGTTAAAAGAAGAACCAATTCAAAGATCTTATTTTTTAAATCATTAATAGATATAACGAGGTTTATCACCGAGTCGGACATATCACCGAGTCGGACAAAAAATTTACATACAAAAAACGTCCGTGCCACCCTAAACAACTTCTTTAATTATTAATAAAATTACTTAAAAATTTAGATCTTGATTTATTTATAATATAAAAGAACATCTTATAATTCAAAATTTTCAAAATTATTAATTACTTATTGTATAACTAAGATAACGCTAATTTTAATCCTTGTAATTTATCTTTTTATTAATATCTTTTTATTTATTAATAGAATTTATATCAAACTTGAAATATGAAATATTTATTTATTAAATTTATTAAATAAAAACTATTTAAGCTTTTTATCAATAATTAAAGAAGTTGTCTAGGGTGGCACGGACGTTTTTTGTACGTAAATTTTTTGTCCGACTCGGTGATATGTTATAATACTTATAAGTGTTTCAAGATTTGAACTTATTTTTACTCTTATTGGCGTTTTATCTTTTGCCACTGGTTTAATCACTATTACGACTTATTTAAATTGATTATTATTATATAAAGCTTATTTAGTGATCTTAGTAGACTCATTTAATTTAACTTCATTAGTAATATCTTAAATTAACATCTCTAAGATAGTGTTTAGGTTTGAAGTTCTATTAATACTAAGTGCTTTTGGCGGAATCTTCTTTATTATTAAAGTGATAGTAATACGCAAATTTAAGCGTTATCGCTCTATTTATATTAGTCATTTCTTTGCAAAAGTAGTAATAAATATAATGAGATGCTAATTTGGTCGTGACTTTCCTCCATTTCGAGTTCTGGAGGAACCGTGTACTTCGATCTCAACGTCGAGTCACGCTTCGTGGGAGAAGAGCCAGACGGAATGCTTTATCATGGGCGCGTCATGGAAGACAGACAGGACAAACACGGAGTTTAATAGAAAGCTCTCGATCTCTTGTCTCTTTCTCAGTTAGAAACACTTCCGCATCGTAGTCATCGTCAATTGTGGTAATCCTGGGATAGGTTGTACAAATGGAAGTTCAATGGCAATTCGAAGTGGTTCCGGGGTCGATTCGGGCGTATTGCCAACTGGAATGTACATACACTGGGGTTCCATCCTGAAACAAGGCGTGGGCGTTCACCTCGAACAGTAGGCAGCGGGTTCAACAGCGGGTTCAACATCGGCTGAGTATTGTATTTTTTTCCACCTCGTCCCTGGACAAATCAGCCTCTTACCACTATTAAATAGGATATGTAAGATTACGAAGTAAAACCGCGTTTGACTTGTGCCGCAACAAAAACTCCCCGTTCCTCACAGTATACTGTGTACACTGCGTCATCAATCTCAACGTTCTCGCCACAAAGCCGTTCAAGGACAGCTCATCGGCCTTCTTGGGGAGAATGATTCGAAAGCCAAACTTGTAAGTTTCGTTCATATTTCCATTACATGCCTCGTAAGACACAAACACGTTGCGAGCGGACCTTAAACAGAAACTTTTGCAAGTCCTTACAACGGCCACGTATCTCATTCCATGCTGTTCCTCACGCGTGCCAACGCAGTATGACGTTTCATCGTCGTCTCCAATTAGAGCTTCAAGCCTATTGACGAACGCGTCCCTATCGACAATCTGGCTGCCAATCCATTCCAACCCAAAACAGTGCGTCTGCAAGTAGCTGCAGTCAGTGTGCATCTCTATGCCTGAATACGCTTCAGTGGGGACATCGCCCGTCTTGCTTTGTGCCATCGCCCTTACTGAGGCGACGGCTTCGTCTAGCCTTATCCGACTTGAGTCGACAACGTTCCACTGGCGTGGTTCAGGAGCGTATCGTAGACTCTCTGAGTTGGGTATATGGTCCATCTCGATTAGTGTAGGCGATTCGTATCGAGGGCGAAAACGTCGCCTTTATATAAAGGGCTGTACTAGCGTTCCTCGCTTGACCATACAGATGGATACTAAATAAGTTAGATTAAGTTAGTTAACTTAATCGAACCGCTAACTAAACCGATCGGATGAGGTTTTCAAGATTCAACAGTCCGAAATGGGGTCTCTAACACTTTTCTATGTAATTGCCGCTTCCCTTATCAAGATCACCACCAAAATTATCCCTTCCACACGAAAAATACATACTTTGTTGATACACGCAAAAGTGGAGTAAAAAGATGACTAGATCTGCAACTGTGGAGTTATAACTACTTTATTCTACTCTACTTAATTTCTCACGCTGTCAGAACAAGTCTGATTAAAGTCCTGATTTGCGTACGTTTGTACAAGATGCAACGCGGTTTGCCGTATCCAATCGATCAATTATTGAACAGGCGCCTCTTCAAGCATATTTTTCGGCATTTATCTTTGCCCCAGAGAAAAGTATTGTCCGAGAAATATTTGAGACGTATATCCCTACTTGAATAAAAAGAAAGCCTAACTTTGTACTTAAGTACTTTTTTAGCTTTTATAATAGTCATATTACATCTCTTAGACATCCCTCGGATTAAGTCCCGAATTATCTAAAGCCGACATCATATAGTCATACTTGTAAAAGTACCGATAATATCCAACCCTGTCTGAGTCACATCTCTCGGCGAAGCCAGACGTAACGAGCTCGATTACCCCCAGTGCCCGCAGCCGGAGCAAAATGAGGCGAGTCCTGACAAGGATTCGCCTCATTTTTGCCTCCTCAGACCAAACTGGGCCTTACTACGTGTCCTAAGTCGAAGCGACGATTAGTCCTTTTAATAAAATTATATCCTCTAACTTGTAGGTTGATCTCTTGACATATGGCCGATAATCACATGGATCTCAGGGCTTTTAAATCTCCCAATACTACATACATTTTATTTATTATATTATCTTCCCTTACTTTTTTTTAACTAATTCGTACTCTTTAAATATGTGATATGCTTCGTTAAGGGTTTATTACTAGGAACAAGACTACCCACACACACAATTAATGAATTCAATTTTTCTTCTACTTTATTCACACTTTCCATAACACTTCAAAAATAGACGTTGCACTCAAAAAGTGAGGTGTGGAGCTCACCCTGGTTCAACAAGCCATTATTTAGATTTCTCTGGCGAAGTTCTCCAGCTGAGCTAGAACCGATTTACCTTCCTGTCACGGTACATAGTTGCAACTACCCAAACCTACCTACTCCATATATATAGCCAACCTTCCCCTTCAAACTTGAAGTGGAGAGCACACTTCAATCAATCTTTTGCTCCCCACTACTTTACCAATTCTCACTACTTCTTCCCCTTTAGTACTAATACGGGAAAAAGTGCGTTTGAATTAACTTAAAGGAAAAAGAAAAGCTTGAGGGTAAAGATAGTATTTAAGTATTAGGTTTATGTAAAGAGAGCATCAAACGACGTATAAAAGCTAGTGGGAGGTAATGAAAGAGACTCAATAGTGGAAGACATATCAGCGAAAGTTAGGAATTAAAGGTGAGAGGCAAGCTAGTAAGTGCACTTAATCCAGTACAATCGTTCCTTACAAATTTTAGTGGTGAGGCAAGTACCGGGCTCACCACTGTCATTTACGGTCACCGCCTACGCTAAGCAGGGAAAGGGCCGCCCGTACGGAGTATATCTCTGCGGGGCCGTCTGTGTATCACCCCTCAACTTCTCCACCAAGATCCAGCTTCAGGGGCACCGTAAGGGGGCCTACCGTTGATATGACGACGCCTCCCCCTCCCTCACGCCTGAGTATCTACCACCAGAAGGTCCTCCTCGGTAGAACCCAGCGCACCACATACCTTCAGTGATTCATACCCGATCTTTACCACTGCGCTTTTGCCGACATAGACATCTTCGCCCTCGGTTCCAACTCGATTCGCAAATACGCAAGTGATCTCGTCCTGCCTGTTGCGACGGAACAAGGGTTCTAGTCGATTAAGCCAGCACAATAGCGGTCGGCTGGGAAATTTCGTGTCGATTGCGGCACCAGTCCACCATGACATGGGGAGAATGATGAGCTCTGCTCCATATGAGAGAATCTCATGTGCAAATTCGTGGGCAAACTTGGGTGCTTCGAGGTGCTCGGGGCTAGAATTCGTTAGCCTAACGAACGCCAGCCAAACAATCCTAGACTGACTTGAGATCCATTGCTAGAGGTGGTATGTCAGCCTATGTTCTCTGACGCTCATGCATTACAGTATTCACAGATCCCCATTGAGACTTGTCCAAGGTTTGGTATAGACTTATGAAAGAATTCTAGCCCGTGTGAAGCCCACTTGTCCTTGCGAGGGTGGAGGTAATTTTTCCGATAATTGCCTGTAAATTTACCGTCTTCATTGACGACTATTGCTGAATTGTAGTACACTGGCGAGTCGCTTTTCTTCTCATCCTTCTCAGCATATCCTGCAATGACTACGCACTTGTAGGCTATCGCCTTTTCTCTTGCCCACAGTGACGTAGGCCCCGTGTTGGCGACCTCGAAGTCTTGAACACTTTCGTATCCTGGATGAAGTTAGTCGTCTCCTCTGGATAAATACTTCCTGCAGGCTCCACGTTGGGGACCTGGTGGACTGTCAATCAAAGTTACGTCCTGACCAAGGAAATCAACTCACCATAAAAAGTAAGCTCTGGCAGGACAAGAAGATCGAGGTATTGGGATTTGCCTTGTTAAGTAAGGCATTTGCCTTATTGATGTTGCCCATGACATCGCCGGCCTGAGGATCAAACTTTGTGTGGTCAGCGAGAGAAACTGACGACGGTGTCATGGAATACCTAAAGACAAGCAATCCTCATTGTTACGAGGAGACCAAAGATACCACCAGTTCTTGAGCGTGAATAAAGAAACAAACGGCAAGAGCCAGGAACTCAAGAACGAAAGGGACAGCAGTAAGTATACTTAATGAATTTGAGTAGAAGAGACTGCTACACGTGCCGGGCGTTGGAGCAACGAGGGTCTGCATAGTATCAGATGCGGCTCAACCATGCCGGCGTCTCTGATCCCCCCGTGTCAAGCCACACCTCCCGAACGGGGGAGAGAAGTGGAAATAAACGTGACGAGCGGCGTAGTACAATCCTTCAGCAACCGCTTGCATATCTATCAAGAGGCATTCAGGTAAACTCCCTTTCTTAGTTAAAATGACCGTCTGCTAACATCCCTCAGAATTCTGGAGCCTAGAGGTTGGATAGAGATTGTGCACGTCGGATTTGATCTGTACCAAGACGACGTTGTTTTAGAGAACGAGTATTCCACCTGCTCTAAACGGCTTCGTTTTGCTGGGTCAGGTCGGAATGTCGATCCAATTCTCAATGTTAAAGCTGAGCTTCGCGGCTGTGGCTTTACTGATATTAGAGATCAGATTGACAAGCTACCGATTGGAATCTGGCCGAAGGAGGGATTCTTGAGCGATATTGGGGGAAAAGTCCGGGAGAAAATGGCATCAGACATCGTGAGAAATGGTTCGCAGATATTGCAGGACTGGAATACGAAGGCGATGCTCAAATTGTGTTTTTCTGCCTCTAGATTCTTGAAGACGGTGGACAGGGCATACTCAAATGGCAGCCTCACAGGAGTAGTGCATGTGAATTCATCTTTGCCTTATCAAATATAAATCGAGCCCTTACGTACAAGATATTATCTATATCCACTGCGAGTAATATATAGAAACGCGACTGCTAAATCTGTGCTGAACGAATTCTACTACTTTTGGTCTTGCAGTAGCAACATTCCCTGTTGCGATTATTTCCATCGATTTCTGCTTCTTTGAATAGTAGTCCCCGACTATGTGTAGAGGGCGTCGATATTTTATGTCCTGACCTATGCTGTCTCTAATATTTTCATCTGTAATGAGCAAAATCAAACATCTTTTGTTTGTAGATTTTATTAAGCAAATATTGCCATATGTTTCGAAGCCACAAATCTCAAAGTATCTGTTCTTGGAAAGAGCTTTCGTACAGATTTTAATTTATAAATCCTTCAGGTGTGGCGATCAACTAGCCTAGAATAAATGTTAACGGACTCTCTCCGGAGAAGGGAAGAGAGTTTAGGTGCCCTTGAAGTTGGCAAGCTTGTCAAATAAGATTGTTTTCTCTCTAGCGCTGAGAATCTCGGTGCCTGGGTTTTGCATGTTGGCTGGATCGTCAGTCCAACAGCGAAATTTGGATGTGGTAGAGAGATTATGGCAAGTAGAGAGTGATTTTTATCTCTGCTGGACAATGAAGGTTAGTATTCCTGGGTCCCTGTGAGCGGGCTGTGTGGTTCTGTGACTATCGTTCAAAACAAAGCTAAGCGAGGTGGTAAGGTGACGACGACCTAGTGTGGGGATCAAATTCAAGCGAGGCAGAGTTAATAAACCCCTAAAAACCTCATTGTCTAGACTTTGCCTCTATAGCTACACACACACACACACACAATTTATTACGCCCGGCGGCTGAGCCGAGAGGGCAACTATCACTGATCTACTAATACATTTCCCAAGAATTGTCCTAGTCTCCTTCGAGCCTATACAGAGTTCATTTCTAGCTTATGTTTCCTCTTCTTTCCTATTTCTTGCGGATTCTCGTGGGTTAGTAGTATTGTTAGTAGGCTAGCTTAAAGGCAATTCTCCAAGTGTTCAGTATCCTATCTTCGGCAACTGAAGCGGTGCCTGCTGTCTGTGGCACGAGGTGATAGTGGGTAAAGTCGGGTGTAGTGGATTAGGTGTCGTGGGTTATCTACAGTTGGTTCGCATCAAGTCGGCCTGTGGCTATTGCGAACCGTATCGTCGCTCGAACAGCGTTCATATTCAGAGCCCAGTTCTTGTCATCTGTTGGAGTCTTTCCGCCCAAGTAAAAAGATATATTCCCTCTGCTTGTATCTGTGCATTGTAGCATCTCGGCACGATGCGCTGTCCACCTTCTGCACCGGAAGAGGAAGTGGTCTACTGTCTCACGCGCTTGTCCACATTCGCACTAATCTGTCGACGCAGCTTTGATTTGGTGGAGGTAGACGTTCAGTCTTGCCATGCCTGTCCTGAGTTGGGCAAGCACACTAGCTTCCTTCCATGAAAGTCGATCGTAGAGCTGTCGTGTGTGTTTGCCAGGCAATGCTGTGTCAACTCTTTTAGAATATTTTCCAACGTTTTCCGGTAACCCTCTAGTGGTGCCGCGCTTAGCTCGCGCTATATTGAGAGTCGTCGATCGCATTCTGGGGAGCTGTGTCTGCGGGGTGGTACCCTGTCTTGTTGCTTCCTTTGCCTTCTCCTTGGCAAACTTCATGAGTTTGTTTTCCTCACTTGATGGGAGCCATAAGATTGTTACCGTGTTTCCATCTCTTCTTAAGGCTCTTATTGCCCTATAGATACGGCTGATGTGCTCTTGTCCGGACTGTTGTCGAGGCTTCCTAAGTGTAAATACAGCCGCTTTGTTTCTTGTCATCAACGCAATTCGACGGAATCTGAGCTGTGTTAGTTTGCTCAGAGCATTAGCCATCGCTGCTAGCTCTCCGGAGTACGGGTTTTGTTCTTCTCTCCTACCCAGAGTAAAGGAGAAGGACGAGATCTCATCTCTTGGGTTACTGCATGTCGACTGACGTACTTCAATCACGCCACCCACTCCGACTACTCCATTTCGTGCAGAACTACTCACGGCGATACGTACCGCCCCATCCGTGGCTGGTTGTCTCGATGCTAATTCGTCGGTAATAGTTTGTACTCTTTTCTCCCACGGTGCCAACGTGTATGGGTTGATAGTTTCCATCTGCTCCATCGCTATGTCTGCAAGTGCCTCTGCCACTTGGTAAAGTGGTGAGCGATGTTGTTTTCTAAACTTTCGCATTCGGGATGTATTCCTTCGAAGTGGGTTGGTTTCGGGCAGCGCGTGAATATCTGTCCACAACTTGACTGCCCGTCTCCAGAAGCGGTCTTGTGCGCTAGCAATGTAGGCCTCTGCTTCCGCAATGCTTGTTGCCACCGTGACAAACGTCCCCATGATCGCCTGCGCTTTTATTCTTTGGACCCTGTTAATGGGTCCCATGAGTTTGTCTTTAAAGGCGTGCATCCAAACATTGGAGGCATAGTCTACAGCCGGAGCGACTGTTGAAGTAAACAACTGCCGTGCCGTTGATGGCGAGAGACCCCTGAGCCGCCTGAGCTCCATTACTGCTTCCAGGCCTTTGGAGGCTGCCCTCGCGATATGTTCCTTGTACTTGAGCTTGGCGTCCATAAGCACTCCAAGTATCTTGACATGGTCCTTGGGTAGAACAGTTTGTCCCTTAATAGTAAAGCGTTCCGTGGCGCTCTTGGTTTGCGGGTGAAGTGTATGATTGCTGTCTTGTCCGCTTCAAAGGTCGCACGCTTCTTCTCTCCCAGTCGAGAGCATCATTGATGATGGCTTCAATGCCTTTTCGGTTGCTTTGCGCCGTGGGCCCTGTGACCCAAGCCGTGAAGTCATCCACGAAAGCTATCGCTCCCCCACGGCTGTCGATTCGTCTTTGTACTAGATCGGCATCGAAGAAGAGGAACAAGATTGGAGACAGGGGAGAGCCTTGAGGCAGGCCAGCCTGTGGTAGGCTTCGGACCTCGGAAGACTGCCCATTGATTTGGATCGTCGCGGTGCGTTCCGAGCAGAATACCTCAATCCAGCGAAGCAGCTTCTCTGGTATGCCTCTCGCCTTCATTCTCTGCAGCAATCTCTCTTTGCATACTCCATTGTAAGCCCCCTTGACATCGAAACTGACCAGGCTGACGATTCGTCGGCCCCGCCAGGCGGTATAGATCTGCTCTTGTAGAAGTACGATTGCTTGCTCGGCTGATCGTTGTTTACGAGCTCCAAAGTAGTTGGTGGGGAGAAGGCCGTATGTCTCTACCGCGTGCGAGATCCTCTTCGCGACTACCGATTCCAGTACTTTCCCAAGAGTTGCCAAGAGTGAGATCGGTCTCCAGGCTTTTGCGACTGTGTAATCCTCCTTGTCAGGCTTTTTAAGTGGTATAATCTTAGCGTGACGCCACTGGGAGGGCAGTAAATCTTTAAACATATTTAAAACAAAATATTACAAGCTTAAATATTAACTTCGAAAAATCACTTCCTTTAAGTTTTAGGATTTTATAATAGTATAAATAATATTTATTCAAGTAACTTATTAAGATAATAACTTTTGCTTGATTTTGGTGGGGTTTTCGCCTAATTTTAGCGTGCGTGACGAATTCCTGCATCCACTGGTGAAATTAGGCACTGACTGATTTTACTTAAAGGCTCGATAAAGATTTGTTGTTATTGTCACAAGAGCATCAGAAATGGCTCTAAGGTCGATCGAAGCGTTTGAAACTTGGAAGAGACAGAACAGGATTGCTCGGCGTAGACCGATAAGGTTGCAACTAATGGGTTGATTGAGGTAGAGATTATCCTTATGCATTTGCCTAGTTTTTCCAAATTAGACGACAAGGACGAGGCTGTGCCTTTTCTAAGCTCGACCAAATAGCAACGTTATTAGTCGTTAAAATTAACAGGATGAGACGAAGGGCAAAGATAACAAGCTAACTAACGGGCAATACCGCTCGTTCATCCGGCTCTTCCCACATTCAAATTAACTGAGAAGTTCCTGAAGGAACTTCAACTCTATCCAGAAGATAGTAACAAACAACTAAACTAATTGAGCGTTATGATGCTTCGCCAGTGACTCGCTCAGCCTAAGTTTTGAGTATAAATCTCCCTGCCTTTATATTCCTGACAGGTATCCGTCGCACTATATTAAGTACAAGAAGCTACTAGCCAATCCGTAGACTCGAGTTCGACTTTGTTCATACCTGCGAATACTAAACAAGCTTTATATGCTGCGTGGTTTAGTTCAAGACGAAGTCGATGCTGCACAAATATTTAATACTAGACTTAGTTCGTCGTGGTAGTTTGGCAATCGTTCGTTTCCGGAGAGCCATGATAAATTCCTGGTCACTCCTCTTAAGTATCTTAATAAGGGATTGTCTGTTGGGAACATCTCGCTGAACGCAGCTTAGATTAGCAATAATATCTCAAGAGCATCTTCTCAACTCACAAGATGAACTGGCATTGCTTTTTTCATTGAGCAGCCCCGTGGTATAGTATATGGAGAGACCGGTGAAATAAGGCGTGGCTTGATCGGAGAAACTCTGTAAGCTAAGTATTATATAGTATAGAAAGAGTTCAAATGGAGAGACTGGAGACCTACTAGACGTGTACAGATAAGGCTTCCAATAAGAGCTTATTTAAGGTTAAAACAGTAGTTGTTAGAAGCTCTGGCTTCCGTGTTTTACTCAAGTTTCTTTTCTGTGTTAACAAAAACAGGCAAACCTAGTTAGTGTTAGGAGGTGTTAGTGTAAAAGTGATATAGAAACTATGGTTTTAGAGTTTAGGAACGAAGCGGCAAGCGCAATTGTGGCATAGGTAGCGAAACGGTAGAAAAATAAAAGCAGAAAACCGGCCAAGTGCGTTAAGCTGACGACTATCCGTTGCGGTGCTGCCAGGGTTGACTTCATCCCACGTGACTCGACTAAGCCGCTGTAAGTCGTTGCCTTTTGAGGTTGGGGTTGGAACCGTGGGTCGTTGGCTATGTCCCTGTCCGCTTTGTTCCTCTACCTAACGACACTTCTCGGAATGATGTAGTAGGTGTTGAGGAAGACTTCATGAGAACCCCTGGGGTGTGACGCGCTGCTGGCTTTGGCACCCTCATGTCCACCGCCCAGCCGCATCCAATTTATATGGGGCTCCACAGCTAATTTGCGATGCACTGGGATCGACGCCATGAGGCGAGATTAGCCGAGGTGAGGTCAGCTAGAGTCGCTGCCTCTTTGTATTTAGTTACCTTCTTTCCCTTACCTTCTTGACTCCGTAGTTATTGATTCTAAGTTGATGCTTGGTATCGTCATATATTTTCCCTGTAACAGTTTACGCCGTATATTGTGACGGAGAAAAAGCGTTTTTGATCATAGAGCATCTTAACATCTGTATAACACATTTAGAGCTCCAGAAGTACGGAATAGGAGAATGGGAAATGGCAACTATACTCTTAGAGGTAACCGCTGCTCCTTTTTCGAGGACTCTCATAGCTTATACTGTTGGTGTAGGTGCTCAGAGGAGTTAAGTGCCTCGAGTCGATGGGAATATCCTGCAAGGAGATCTCAAAGGAAAACATCTGGCTGTCTGTAGACGGAGTGATCAAAATTGGTAATTCCCTATACCATTCTTAGTTTGCTCAGCTTATGTTATTCTAGTGATGAATTCAACCTACGAACATCAGAAAACTCAGGGAACCAACGATGTCCTGCTCGACTTCCCGATTTTCGCAGAGCTCGCTGAAGAGATGATGCTATCTCGCTATCATCTTGTCTGTAGCCAAAATCGGTGGTCCTCTGAGGCTTTGCAATTTATATCGTGTGCCTGGGTTCTTTGGGTAGCTTAACGAATGTAAGAGACTAATATTCCCATGAACACAAGGCACTGACATAATTAGCATGACTTCTTGAATCGAGCTCGACCTACAAGAAGATTAGCTGCACGAATTCGTTTTGCCCTTGAGTGTCAAGTGGAGATTGACGGAGCTGCCATATCGACTGGCGTATAAAAGGATGTGAAAGAAGGGAAAACATGAAATGAATAGGCTCGTATATGTCATATTAGGTTCTATTGCTAGGTCATTCGCATATTGGCCCCGGAAGGAGATCTTTGACCATGCCCAGGACAAGATTATCCTTTACTGCCGGACCCGGGACGAAGTGGCATTGCTTGCCAATACGCTAGGGTGCCCATCGTATACCTCTGAGTCTGGATCGGATGAAGAGAAGGCAGCCATCCTCTCTGGGTGGCTTTCTAATCAAGACCAGCCAGCAATTGCGGCCACCTCTGCTCTCGGCATTGGATTTGACTATCCTCACGTCCGCTGGGTAATCCATGTCAATGCACCTGACGAGGTCTCTGCCTTCTCTCAGGAGTCTGGCAGGGCAGGGCGAGACGGGGGGAAGGCGTCGTCGATTGTAATGCTGAGCGCCACTTGGAAGCCGCAACTAGACCAGCCCCTGTCCCCGGACCGGGAAGCTATGCAGCTGTATTTGACGCAGCGGTACTGCTCCCGGGGCGTGCTAAGCCAATTCCTAGATGCTCAGCCGGACTGGCGCTGGTGTATGACGGGCGAGGAGGTGTGCCAGGTCTGCGGGGACCCTCATACCGAAGCCCGGCCTCAGGACCTGACATTTGCCCTTGAGACACCCATAGGAATGGTCTTCACTGGACCAGAAGAGGTCCTGCGGCAAGACTACGCGCGGGACCAGGTGCTTGACAGCTATGAGAGAGACCTCCAGACTATGGTCGGCAGCTGCCTCTACTGCAGGGTCGAAGGCCGCAGCTTTGAGCACGCCGCCCGTAAGTGCTCCCGGCGGTTCCACTGGATCAACGCCAAGAATAAAGCCTACCAGACGCGGAAGGGGGAGGACAAAGACTGGATTGAGCGGTATGTGGCTTGTTGGAACTGCTATCAACCACAAGACATCTGTCGGGCAGCAGATCCAGAGCATGAGGAGACGGAATGCCGGTTCCCAGATATGGTAATGCCGATCTGCTATGGGGTGAGACTTTTGGAGAAGCACCGGGAGGCTTTGCTAATCGATCGGGTTTATTGATGAAATATCTTGCTGAGGAACGAGGGATGTTAAGCTTACGGGCAGCTCCTTTGATTGAGTAGCCTTCAGCTAAGAGGGTTTTGAATCGCACACGAGTTGGAGTATCATATGTCCAAGGCATTTTGACGATGTTTACTCCATACAATGTAGTAAGGGAGTGTCATTAAATCTATGGCGGAGGCATAGGTTCTACGAGCTTCGATGATGCTCACCGCCTTACAAGGGGGGGCGAGACCCACTGGCAACCCCCTTCCGTACGTAAGTACCTTTACATACAAATTCCCTACTAAAGTACATGCGGCTGATAAAATTTGCCCAACACTCCCCGCCCCCCACTTTACATAAAAAAACATTACAAAAGTCGCATCCACTGTACGATCTCCCCGGGAGGGTAGGAACTGGCTTTCCTAATACTTTCTGCTGCTTCCCTATGTAAATACACCAAACACAGCAGCTGCGTTTAGGGAGCTTCTTTCGGAAGTGTATTTGTGGAAGATCCGAGCTAAAGAGCCTCTTTCCTCCCAACTCAACATATAATTGAGTAAGTTGCGCCTTTGGCTAGGAGCCTTTGGTACAACTTTACTCTGAATTGAAGGTGATTTAATGGCCGTTGAATATACGTTGATACAAGCCATATCAAGTAACCAATAGAAGAGGGGCCACCAATTTCGCTGAGTAGCTCTATGAGCCTCATATACTTCTCTGAATTGATTGGCCAAATCAACTCCTCCCATATGATGATTGTAATCATCAATGAACCGCGGAATCTCCAGCTCTTTTGTATGATTCCCCTTAAAGGCTAGTCTGGCGATTCGGCCATTAGTTGATGTTTTGGCTGGCCTCCTCCGCATTTTCTTTAGAAAGTCGTCTGTTTGATCCACAGTATGAATACTGCTTAATGCTAGAACAATATTATTGTCTTGCCATGCTAAACAGAGTGTGTTTTGCACTACTTTTGTAAATAGAGTGTTCCATGGTAAAGAAGTGGCAAAACGCTTCTTTAAATGGGCGAAATTCTTCGGTAATTGCTGGTGAGGGCGTGTAGTACCAACAGCACCATAACCACAGGCCCGAAGCTCGTCAAAAAGGGGTACGGAAGTGAAGTAATTGTCAAGATAGATTTACAAGCCTTTTCTTGGTAGAGAGAGCACCAAATTTCGTACAAGAGACCCCGTTGCTGTAAGCTTTGGATGCTTAAATAGAGCTTGTAATCCCACGCCTTTAGAGCTCCATACCCAATTATATATGTATCCATGGTCGGCGATTCCGTATATCTTGTACCCTTGCTTGATTGGCTTACTCGACATCTTGTAGGTGTGTGAGGATCTAATATAAATTAGGAGGGGTATATTAATCCACAAAAGCGGGGTACTTACCTTCCAAAACAACGAACCATGAGCTCATCAATACTAACTTCGGTAGAAGGTGTTGGAAGGTATGAAGCATGTTGAATTGGTTGCTGTTCTATGGAGGGCCACAGGCCTAGCTACCGGAGAGAGTGCACGGTTGATATCTCAACAAAAACATGTGGCTTTTATGCCCGTCTCCTCACACAGCAGTAACTCCCGGATTTTATTATTTCCTCAATTAGTGTTTTCAAAATTTGGAGCCATATTCTTTTGTCATAGAACCTTTCCCCAAGTGCTCCAAATTTTGAAGAGACATTAATAGTCGCGATTAAGTAGGGGGGAACAGTCGAAGCAGTAATCAGTGGCATGATTGAAACGATCAACAGCATGATTAACCACAGTCTTTTTTTAATTGCTCAATAGTCTCTATAGTAAAAAATAGTCAAAGAAAGTGATATATTAATAATAACTTCGTAGGCTTGTTAAGAAAAAATCTGTGATTCTAAAACTATAGATTCGTCTCGTGACAGGGTGCGTCTCGGGACACAGGGACAGACGTTAAAGAGAGAAGAGAGTAAGAGAGAGAGTAGACTATATATACACGTTGAGCGCAGGGGAGCTCGCAGAGCCTCGGCCAATCTCGGTTAAGCCGGATGCCGGAAATGAGGCTCTTCAGCATACCAGTCGTCACATATGTGCTTTAGTGGTGTTGACTCAGCGGAGCCTTCGCTAGCGTCGTTTTGGATCATAGTCTCTAATTCAGGGTCGTAGTGGTGTGGAATAAGAGCTTTAATAAGGCTACCTTTGATGGTATTTGTGTGAATATTGATATTCACGTAATTAACGTGAATACGAAGAACGGGTGAAAACAGAGGTTGCAGGACACAGGGAGTAATTGAGAGCACTCGACGCTAGCCACTTTGGGACTAGCCCATGATGAGAGCCTCTTATATAGAGCTCTCATCGACACCTTAGAGTAATTAATTAGCTCTTTAGACTTGAACAAATACATACCTGCAACCAAAGCTTTGCACCGTGTATATCGAGTCTCACCACGATTGACTAAGTTGTTACCTATTGCGGGAGCTCTGGGTAACATAGTGCAATCAACAATAATAAATATAATAAGAAGTTATTAATAATTATCAACGTAATACGCAAGTAAAGGATTTATCTTAAGGATATTGCTCTTAAGGCTTAGTAGTTTTATTATATAAAAAAGCTTAAACACAAAAGTAATTATAAGAATATTAAGTTACGTAATAAATCTTTCAGATTTTAAAATTATTTAATAAGCACAAAGGGTTTTATATAAAATTAACTATTAAATAAAAGCTTTATACTTAACTTTAAATAATATCTTCATTTATACTTAGTAATTATTTACTATTAAAGTTACAGACCGGGTTACAGAGTAATGAGATGTTGCTAACTCCGGAAACTTTGTGTGAATTTGTCGTGATCTTGGGTAACACCGGCTGTAGTAATGCACCTACCCTGCGGTTATATAAAATATTTACCGTGATTGCTGAGCCTGACGTAAAATCAATTACGTAAGATCAAGTGACCTCACGATTACTTGGTAGCAATAGGAGTATTAGCTTGGCGTTTGTTCCCTGTATACAGCTAGGTTAGTTGACCCTGCGCACTTTTCCTTGGCATTAAACTTTGGATATTAATAAATCAACTACAACATATTAAATTAACTAAAACTAAGCGGAATCTGATGAACTAGATATATCTACATCTTCTTAACAAGTTCGTGCATTATGACCAGCTTTTTCGCAGGTCCTATAGCGCCGCCCAGCTGATCGCCCCTCCCCGTGACTACCTCTTGCCGCACGTACGTCGCGTCGTACCTGCTCATCCACATCCTTTTGCGCAATAATATCTTGTGCATCCTCTATAGTAAGTGCACCCCCTTGACGAACACGAGCCTTTTTAGCCCTATGGCGTTTGCTAAGGGCTTCATTGGCTGCTCGAAGGGTGCGCACCTCAGCAGACAAAAGGGTCATCTCGTGGGCCATTCGCTCTGTACCCTTCGCTAACGCAGCAACTGTCTCGAAAAGTGGAGTTGGCGAGCTTCCTTGATGACGGGCAATCCGATTCCGAACAAGAGTTGTTTGTGAAAGAGCTTCGGTGAGATTGGAAAGGGTCTGGGAGACCCAAGGGTAGGTATGGGCAGTAGAGGGTCTAGAGGGAATTGAAGTCCGTAACTTCACATCAAGCTTTGAAAGCACAGCCTCCGGGTCAAAAGGCACGAAGCTAGCTCCACGGAACCCAGCCCGAGCGTTTTGGGCTGTTATTGATTCCTTGTACGCTGCCACAAAGGCCAAGAAGAACTCGATCTTCGTGATATGGTTGATATAGGCCTTAATAAACGTCTCAATTTGCCGATCGTACGCCCGCTTCAACACACTAAAATACTCAACATTAAGTGGCTGGGTAAGATGGGACGAATGGGGAGGCAATCCAAGAGTTACAATGTTGTGTGCCTTGCAGTACTCTTGGAATTCGGCCGATTCGTGACTCTTATGCCCATTGACACTAGCATTCGATACGGACCCTTTGCACGAGTAGCAGTGTGCTTATCGAAGTGTTTTAGCTATTTCAGACCTGTCTTGTTATTTGTTCATCCGTTACTTGTTGGTTTAATGACCCAGTCGTGTGGGAGGCCGCCGTTTGTGTACTAATTCGCAAGATGATTCTTCCCTTGAACAACCAAAAATGGAGGGACATCCCAACCCTCGCCATTGATACAAGCAATTGCTGTAGCCTATTCCCGATTACCTGGCTAAACTGCCTTGCCTCTGCCACATCGATCTGCACGAGTCACAACTATTGCAGCGCAAATTATACTCATCATAAACCCAGTCTCGTCAAAGTTGTAGAAGTCACAGTCCAAAATCCCGTATTTTGCCCTTATGTTTTCCACCAGTCGAAACCACGCGCCAATTAGCTCAAGATCTTCGCAAAAGGCCCTTTGAAAATCATAAACGCGATTAAAACGCGTCTTAAGGGCTGGTTGTCGTTGTACGAATCGATGCGCCCAGAGCTTGCTAATACGTTTTCCTCCCCGCGATTCGAGGACAAAATTTGCCATATCTTTCATACCAGCTAGCCGGGGCGCAAACCCTCTTGCATCCATATCAAGTATATTCCAAATAATAACTTCCTCCTCTAACTTGGACAATTTGATGTTTCCTGGCCGGCGCTCGTGAAGAGAGGTGGCCGTTCATTCTAAGTCGAAGTAATGATTTGAGAACTTTATAAATTTTTGCTGCAGCTCGACGGCTTAACTTTTTGGACGTACAAATAGCCTCAATAGCTAAGATAATTCGTGCTTCTTAAGTTTGAATTTCCATTGGTAGTCGTTGAGAAAACGCGTATTGAAGTTGGTAGGTGATGAAGTAGGGAAAAGTGCGCAGGGTCCTGATATGCGCAGGGTCCTGATAAACCACGTTAATCGTAAAAACAAAAATAGTAACTTTTATAATTTGAACTAAGCCTTTAATTCTGATTCTTCAGATTTCTTTTATAAATTTTACGCATAAAGTTATTCATTGATTTCTTTGTAAGTTTCACGATTTTAACGACTTTACACTAAAAATAAGCGAAAAAACGTCAAAATTATCGATATAATTTTATAAAAGAGTGCATTAATAGGAAATAATAATAATAAGTGAATTTTTAATAGTAAAAAAATGAATTTGAGTATCTGATTTATTTAAGTATCGTTTCTTATATTAATATTAAAGGTAGCTTCTTTATAATCGCTTTGCGCGAAAGGGGCAAAACAGCTGTTTTTGGCGAGGATTTAGCCGAGGGGCCACCAGGGGGTTTAGGATTTCGTGGGACAGAATTGGAAACCCCACCAAAAATCGGCCTTTTTGGTACTGTATTAAACAACCACGTATTAACAAAATGATTTAAAATTAATAACACAAGTACTTGATATTATAAAATAATAATCACTTTAATTGAATTGAGACTTGCAATCATGAGTATTATTTTATTAAAGAAATACAAAAAGTCAGAAGTTTGTACTTTTAGACTTAATTTAATTGTGTGATCCTTTAAATACTATAATTCTTATTAAGATAAATTGCAATGTATTACATCTAGTACTTTTAGTTTTAATTTCAAAAGATTGTTTTAAAAGTCATGGTTTAAATAACTTCTTGAAGTTGGTGTAGTTCGCGGTTGCCGTCCCACGAAATCCTGCACCCCCTGGTGGGCCCTTTTCAATGTTCACGTACTGTATAATGTGTCGATTCTATTCAAAATACGTAGTACCACCCCAGTTCTAACGACATTAATCACAGCACTGGCTGGAGCGTATGAACGCCCTTGCAACGCTATTCTGGCTATTCAAGGAAGTTGGTGATGTAATAAGGAGAAGGGCCATGTCAGCTTAGTGTTGTCCTTAGCTGAGGCATCGACTCTGTCACAGAACCCTCCAAATACACACCCAAAATGGAACCTCCAAGGATACCGCCGATGCCAAATCAAGTTCTCGGGGCATAAATAAGCTATACGACAGCTATATAAACAAGCTCGATTTATGTCTGCGATATATAGAATCGGAGATTCAACGATTAATCGAATTTTGCGGTATGACGCCCTTGAAAGATCAAGGCCAACTCGCACCGGAAAACCACGACAACTCAATGATGTACAAAGCTATCTGTTACGTATCTCAGCGAATTATACGTGCATTGAACTTTGAATTGGCAGCATTTGCACGCAGAGCTATGACCTCTGTTACCTATATTCGTTGCCTCTTCATTATATTCCTCGCGCTTAGCTAAGGAGTAGTTTATAGCTCAGCAATTGAGTAAGCTATAAACACAACTTTGTGCTTAGATATTTCTTCGCTGAGGTCGCATGCTGGTTTGATCACTTTCTATGCCAGATTAGTTCACAGCTGCGATAACCACGAATTCGATAGCGGCTTACTAATGTATCAGTTCGTCGTGGACCCCGACGAGTTCCTTCAGGACTAGGAGCCTCAAGGTGGAGAGATATTCCTAAGGCCCAGAGCAAAGGACAATTCTCTGTGATCTGTTTCAGATCTGCAATTGTAAGATTTCTTACAATGCATAACTAGGACTAATTCCAACTTATCAACACTTGAGAGAGGTAAAAAGAATACTATTACTGTAAGAGGTTTATCAAATAAGTTTGATTATAAAAGTGCGGATTTAGATCGTATTATTATTTATCCACCAGAAAAGTAAATTCGTCCCTGGCCGTTTTCAGTTGGTGCGCATTTCAGGAAAGAAAAACAAGAACTTTAGCGATATTAATAAAGTCACAACGTGCTAGGGATTTGGATCCACGGGGTTTCTCTATTCTCTCGAGAAGCTGTCACCCATTGGATTAGCTTCTTTCTTTGAGGGGTATTGAGTTTGAATCTTCTTCCCGTTCGTTGCTTTTGAGGTGTAAGACGATGGCAAAGTGCGTAGCAAACTTGATTATAAGTATGACCAGTTTGAAGGCAGATTTGTGAACGTGTAAGGTGGGCATCGTAAAAAAAGGACTTGAATACGGAGCCTTTCATCGCGTGTTAATTCTAACTCCTTGGGTTGCTTAGGGACAGGTACTCTCTATGTAGGCTACATGTTGAATTCCTATGTTTGAGTAGAGAATAGGAGGTACTTCGTACTAAGGGTAATGATAACGGAATTCTAGGCCGTGCGTACACCCATGTAAACTAGATACTTGGCAATGCTGCTTTTATATAATTTCCTAGTATTTTGTATGTCCTCCTTGTGCTTTAATCACTACTTTGCATCTCTCAGGCATTTCCCGTATTAATTCCCTAATCCTTTCAATTGTAATTGATTCCCACGCTTCTAGGACAGCTTCTCGTAGCCTCTTATATGACCTGTGAACCTCCGGGTACTTTCCCTCAATATAATCCTTCATATCATCCCAAATCGTCTCAATTGGATTCAAATCAGGGGAATTCGCTGGCCAGTAAATAGGGGTAATCCTAATTGCTTCAAATACCAATTGTGTATACTTTGAGGCGTGACCCTTTGCGTTATCTTGTTGAAATTGAAGCTCAGGATACTGCTGTAGAATCTCTTGAACCTTTGGTATAATAATCCCCGAGTAAGATCCCTCATTAATCGTCTCCCAATCCTTCTCCCAAAATACCCCCTTATGTCGACCGTATTTCCCTGATATCGTACCCCAAAACATCCACCCAATCTTTCTTTGATATCGTCCTTCAACACAATCAGGGTGGTATAGCTCTTCCGATCCAATCTTACGTGTAACCCAATCCTTTGTATGCCTCCCAGGTTGCACCCACGTTTCGTCACTCCACATAATCGAGAACCACTGCTCTTCTGTCCAATCTTCGTGCTCAATAGCCCATTGAAGTCGTGCGATTCGATTTGCGTAGGTAAGGACTGGTTTCCGGCGGCTAATTCGACGAGCATAGCCCTCTTTCTTAAATGCCGTGCGAATCGCGTGAAGAGTACAATCCCAGCCAAGAATCGAAGGAAGGTCTTCCCATTGAGTACGTCGATTAGTCGCTGAAGCTGTCATCCATTCGATTAATCGCTTGCGTTGAGGAGTATTGAGGTATACTTTACGGCCAGAACGACGGTGTTGTGGAGTCAATCGGTGAGATACAGCGTACGAGACTTGATCAGGAGTAAGGTTTAATTGAAGGGCGATATCGCTTTGAGTCCAACCAGCGTCAAAAAAAAGAGTTTGACATTGTAATCGTTGATCGCGAGTTGTTGTTTTCCTTGGAGTCTTTGGTACAGGTACACTCAATGCTGGCTCCATGCTGAATTACGGTGATTTAGGCCTTAAAAGCGGCAAAGTAACATTTAAATATCATTGGGTGTACCCCTAGTTTAGTACCCCTGCAAAATGGAACCTTCTACTACTCCGTACGTCCTCGAATCGTGCACAGACGTCAAATCCGTTATCATTTGGGCATGTACGAAGTAAATTGGATGCGGCTGGGCGGTGGACATGAGGGTGCCAAAGTCAGCAGCGCGTCACAATTCTCCCTGAAAACCTATATACGAAGGAGCTCCAGCAAACCTGCCTTCTTCAGTTGCATTTCTTTACATTATACTTTAACTATCTACCATTCACATCCACCACACCCAATCTGGCCCCCGCTCCTACGCCGTGCTTTTTACCCTCCGTTTGCGCGAATCCCAAATTCTTATTCTACACTCCCGTGGAAATAACTTTAGGGGCTGGAGGCTTGCAGTAGGTACAGGCGCTGGCTGTTGACTTGCATGTGCTACGTCGAGGTTCCCGCTGATGACCTGGAATTTGCAAGCGAACCTGGTTCCTGTCGTCGGCACCACGTTGAAAGTGCCTGGATCCTTATCAATAGCGACAAATTTCTGTCGTGCCACTCAGAGCAGGGGCGGGGTTGCTGTCTGAATTAGCAAGGAGGAGCCTCGAAGTTTGTCCCCGAGCATTATAAATGCTTCGAACAATCTTCGGGAAGAAAGAAGAGGCCCAATCTTCGTCTTCTATAATGGCCGCCACAATCTCTCAAGCAGAGTTCAAGGAAGCTCTGAGTAGATATCCCGAGATCTTAAAGAGCCATAGAAAGACTCGTAAGTACATTCTGCTCTATGCATCGCATTTAGAAGGCATTGCGACTCGAATACTAACGCGTCTAATAGCTAAGGACGCTTCAACTACTATCGAGGATCTTGACAAGTTCCGCTACCAGATCGCGCCTATGAACTTCTCGAAGAATACCGGTTGGTATTATGGAACTCTCAGATGTCGAGAAGCTGGTTCAATGGAAGATGTAAGTTTCCCTTAACATAATTGTTCTGGCGTATTATTTCACCTTTCTATTACTTTTGGCGCATCGCGAGATTGGGATTGATCAAGGATAAGGCTGCAGAAGCTAAGAAAAGTAGTCGCCCTGCTCTGCCAGAGGGCGAGAAGAAATCCAATGCCTACATCCCAAGTGGCAAGCCCAGAGGCCGCCCAGCTATGTCCGAGGCCGAGAAGAAGGCGCAGAAGTCAAGGAGGGAGGCAGAAAGGACAAAGGCAGTCGAGTCGGTCACAAACCGCACCCGAACAGGTCGTGTTGTCAAGCCTAGGGACCTTCTCGTTGCTCAAACCTCCGATCCAAAGAAGACTCGGGCTACGAAACCTAACGCTGAGAAACCTGGACGTCCAGCTGCTAGGGTTGCACCAGATGCTAAGCCAGCTAAGAAGAGAGGTCGTCCTGCTGCTAAGGCTGAGGGAACCGAGACAAAAGTCAAGGCCGCTAAGGCTCCTGCTACTCCTCCACCAAGATCCAGCTTCAGGGGCATCGTAAGGGGGCCTACCGTTGATATGACGACGCCTCCCCCTCCCTCACGCCTGATGCGTACGAGTGCTTCCAATAACCAGTCAGATACAGATACTGCTCCCGCAGGCCCATCGGCGAAATTCTCACCCCCCTTCGCGTCGCCGGCTCGCGCTCTTGCCCCGAACCATCTGTCAGGTTTCCACTCAACCTCTACATCTCGAGGCTCTGAGGAGAATAGTAGGAGAGTAGTCGTCAACGGAACTCGAAAGGCTTCTAGCAAGCCAAGGAGCCGAGCTCCGGATCGTATTCCTCAGCCGACTCAGCATGAAGATGATCGGACACCTAATCTCGAGGACTAAAATTAGGACGAGGATGAAGATGATAATGAGGTAGATAAAGGCGAGGTAGTAGAAGATATCGACGCTTCTCGCGACTTGGCAGCTCAAATTGAGAGCCCGTCCAGATGTTCTAATAGCGGCCACCAAAGCCAGGAAAATCGCCGAAGCCGAAGCCGAAGCCAGTCTCCCAGGGAGCTCATGGCACATCGAGGCCAATTAGTTGTCGAGGCTGACTCTCACAAGGACGCTCTTAATCTTGAGGATCGGTTCCATGGCTTTCGGCAAGTAATGAGAGACAATCATGCGCTGTCTACACGATACATCCTGGCAGATGCCCGAGAAGCTGCTCTGGAGATGAACAATCTTGCAGTTGACAAAATCTCGCCATTTGCTTCGATGAAATCCATAGTTCTGAAGCCAGGAGCTTCAGTCCTACCTAGTCAAGTCAAAGATACCATGTATCATTATGTAAGTAGCGAAGGGAAGCGCCCCTACCTTGCTTTGCTAACAGATATAGTCTGTTCAAAAGAATGGCAAGCTCGGCAAAGGCAAGAGCGAGATCGCTGCCACACTAGTGACTGGAAACACCCCCCGAGTTCCGAGGTACAGCTCGCACACGAACGTTCGACGTAACATTTTAAAGGCAGACGATGAAAAGTTAAAGTTCATTCCCTTCTTAGGCGAATCGAGAAATGAGGCAAATTTCAAGAAGCTTGTTCGAGAATTGGAGCAGGTTTATAGTCCCCAGAGCTTTGAAACCAGTCGAGAATCTGAGGAGAATGCCCGGATTCGACAATATCTGCCTACTTGGTTAGAGGAACTTCAACTGGGCTGTGACTTGAACACGCTCAAGCACTATCTTTTGCAGCAAGACGACGAGAGCAGAGAGCTTGCCATGGAACCTCGCAACCAGCGGTTACTTCTAGAGTCTTTCGGTGAGCCACTAGGCCATAGGGCTAGAGCCGTCGCCAGCAGGGTCTGTGAAGCTTTCAATAAAGTCTTTAACATACACATACAGGATGTTGTTCTCTCCCCTAGCTTGCTTAAGGAGATGGTCGAGTCATCACGAAACGAGATAGCAAAAAAGAAGCCTGGTCCTGTTGCAAATCGGGTTGGGACTTATCTTGATCTTACATGCTTAATATGCGCGGTTATCGACTGTCCGACACATGGAGATTTTCACCATGAGGCCGTAGACTCGAGTGACGGAGAGGATAATGGAAATGAAAGACTTCCTGAGACGAAATACGAACCAAAAACACTGAGTCTGAACTTCGAGGATACGATCCGGCGATATCGAAATCGGGTTAAGAAGGATATAGAATCTCTGCCTGAGGGCAAAACAAAATCTTGCTCGGACGAATGTTACATGGCCACTGATTTCTCGGAGCTAGACTATAAATTTAACGAAGAGCACTTGGCGATTCTTCCGCAAATGATTGAAATATACAGGCACCCAAACTACCGTTCTTGCTACATAGCATTTGCGCTGGACATTCCTTGCTGGTCGGTTTATGCCGAGATTCAGCGATATAAGAGCGAAAATCACGAAGAAAAGGCAGAGGATATTCCGACTGGGCGGGCGAAGAAACCCGAATGGTACGACAACATTAAGAAGAATATCAGAGGAGATTTAAATAAGATGACCATTGCTCATTTGCACCAAGAAAGAGGACAGGCGGTTGCTGTAAGTCATAAATCCATCCTCTGATGTGGGATATCTACTGAGCTAGATAGTGTGGCCACCCAGGACCTTGCATTGTTCGACCAGG
>JAFJYG010000738.1:0-27074 GCA_017366145.1 Cadophora sp. M221
ATTGGAACCAGACAATCAATTGCTTTTGCTCAATTGAACATTTAAAGCCGTTGGGAGCTTCTCTTTTGCTTATCTCCACCAACTTGGCTCCTCCAACAATCACGAAATGCAGGAAGTCAAAATGGCTTCAATCATCGATACCGCCATGAACGCCTCCTCTCCACTGATGGTCACCAGCCATCCCTTCTATCCCCTCGAGGTCGAAATCGCCGCCTACCTTGCAAACGAGATGACCATGCAGGTACTCCTGACCATCTTCGTGGCCATGATCCTCACAATCGTTGGTGGTACCAAGCTTTGGGTTGATAAGGTCCATCCAAACTTGCCCGGCAAGGAAAAGGCTGCCATCTGGTGGTTTGTGATTTGTAGGTCCTTCCCTGTTTTCTGCCAACTCCCCAATAGCTCGTTATCGTGGCAGGTTCTGTGGGTGCGTATCTGGAGCCAAGGGCAAATTGATAAGGAATTGGGACAATTCAGAACTGGAAATATGGGAGATCAATTGGAAAGCATGTGCTAATTCCTGTAGCTGGTGCAATTCATCTTTGCTTCGAAGGATACTTCTCCGTAAACCACACACGCATGGCACCCGCGCAGGATCTATTTGGCCAGCTATGGAAGGAATATGCACTTTCGGATTCGAGATACTTGACTTCTGATCCATTTGTGCTTTGCATGGAGACCGTCACTGCTGTTCGTCTCCCAAACCCCTCCAATTTTCACAAGAGAAAATACTGACCTGTTGGTGTAACAGTTCACCTGGGGCCCAATGTGCTTCTTCATTGCCTACTTCATTACCACCTCCAACCCTCTCCGACACCCTCTTCAAATCATCGTCTGCGTTGGACAAATGTACGGATTGGTTCTATACTATGCCACGGCCATGTTCGACCACTACTACAACGCAGCTGCCTACAGTCGCCCAGAGTTCCTTTACTTCTGGGTATACTTTTTCGCAGTTAACTTCATTTGGATGGTTATCCCAGGACGTGAGTTGGAAGCTGCATCTTAAAATTTCTGGGAGCAATTGCTAATTTGGAAACACAGTTCTGCTCGTTAGCAGCGTCCGAACCATCGCAAGAACCTTTGCAGCTTTCGACAAGATGACCTTGGCGTTAAAAAAGGGCACCAATGGCCATGCGAAGGGATCCAAGAAGGAGATATAAGGATAGACAGATTCCCGCATCCAACTGAGGCATTCAACATATACCCCGCGAGATCATACGATTTTGTACAACTGGAGAACTTGGTCACTTTGGCGATGCATGGAATTTGACTGGATCAACACAAACCGGACGAGGAGCGAGCGAGCGAGCAATCGAGACGAACGAGCGCACGATGATTTTTCTATACTGGACTGGAGCGAGCATACGCCAGGCTTGCGTGTACATAGGGCGGGCATAGCACAGCATAGCGGACCGGGTTGAATCCAAGAAATGGATGGCTTTATATGCTTAGATGGACCAATACCTTAGACATACCGTTCTCACGTTTGTTCTGTTTTTTTGTTGGCATTTGCAATTGCATTTTATAGGAAAAAGCAAGCGAAGTTTTAATACAATCGCTTTTATATTTCGTGGTACTCTCGCAACCTGCCAATAAATTTGGAAAAACCGATGTCACTTCATCCACATGACAATTTGGTCTCCCAGGCTTTGGTTTGAGTGTGAGATCTGCTGGGGGGGGGGGGGGTTCGAACCAGTGGAGTGGGCAAGCTAAGGTAAATTAAGAGATCCCTGATTGTTGGAATTGGAACTGGAATTTATGATGGAGCTAGACCTAGAGTTAGTGAGTTAGATAGCTAGAGCTGCAACGAAGCTGGGCTAGCTGGGCTAGGTTCAAGGAGAAGGGGGTGTTTGATTGGATGTGCCAGCTTTCTTAGATGGGATGGCATGGGGATTTAACCGCAAGTGAGGTTACCGTAGGCCAGGGAATTATCTAGGGTGGTTAGGGAGGGTGCTTGGGTTTGGAGCTTGTGGATAACTGAGGCGATTACGCTTTTGGAGGCGAAGGAAAGGAGGAGGGGGTGAAGAGGGGAGAGGAGGGAAAGTGATTGTAATGTATCTGGGGCTGCTTGGTGGCTTTTTGAATTGAGGATGGCGTTGTGTTTGTGGGTTTGAGTATTGATGTGTTAAGGTCTCTGACAGCTGGGGGTGGGATGGAAATCTGGAATTGCGATAGTGATGTATGCACGCACGCACGGGCTTTCTTGAAGCTGAGCTGAGCTGATCTGAGCTGGGCTGTTCAGCGAATGAGAGGGTAGTGGGCGTCGGGGGGAAAAGCACCGATGATGGGTCTTTGTTTACCTCGCTCCTCTCTGTTTGTTTGTGCTGCTGCTGTACCTGAGGATGTATTTGGCAGGGGATGAGGTGAGAAGAGAGGAGAGGTAAACAAACAAATATGGGAACTTGGTAGTGTTTTATATTGTTTGATACTGTTTGATAATGGGGATTTGGTATGATATAGATGGAGGGGGCTGTGATATACAAACAACCAGCATGTTGTAACAATAACTGGATGGTACGCTAAAACCTGATCTCGGTACGAAGGAGGTAAGCACAGGAAGTTTAGTTGAAGTAAAAGCGACGCGCATAAACTTTCTCAACAACCAGAACTCTGATCTCTGATCTGTCTTTGTTTATTTCAGTACAAATAATTTACACAGAAAACAATACGAAGTTCCTTCATCTCATCTCTTCTCTTCTCGTCCGTGCTGTACGACTTGCTGGATTGAGGCTGGTTGGTGGCTTGCCTTTGTTTTGTTTGCGGCTAACTAGCTTACACCTTGTTGTGTTGCTGCACCAACAGGAAAAGCCATCCAACGACGCATTTGCGAATCAGAAGCTCAGGAAGACCACGGGAAGGGAGTGCACAATTGCGTGTTATGTGAGATCTGGATCGACGGAAGGGAAGGCAAGGAAAGACAACTCAGTGCATCGTCATTCTTTGAATCACATTGCCTACCGCACTGCACTCACTGCATTGTACATCACACTGTTCGCAGACTGGATTGATCGTGGTTTGGAGAGACGCTCGTTTGTATGGGAAGGACAGATGACGCGCGAACGGACAAACAGACATACTTTCACATGCTGACCTGCCTGGATGTTTGGATGTTGAGGTGAAGGAGAGAAGGGTTTGATGTTGTGAAGCTGGGCTTGGTGAAGAGTTGAGGTATGTTTATTTTGGACTTTCGTTCTGCCTCTCTGGGATTCACCGCACTTCTTTCTGTTCACCAAGCTCTTGCTATCTACCTTATCAACCTCCGGCTGTTGTTGTTTTGTTTCCGCCAGAGAAGTGCGAGAGCTTCCCTCCCAACAACCATCCAACCCGGATTCCATACCAGGCCAACCAACACCCGCAAAGGATGGAATGTACACTTACTTACTCATTCCTTCCTTCTAGACAATGGCCAAACCACCAATACCCTCGAATTCCAATTCCTCCTCCGACAACGAGAATGACAACCAAAACGACGATAACAATACACCCGCACCACCCTCTCCAAATACGCCCGCCGCTGCGAAACGGAAAGCAAGTAATCCAAACACCCCCAAACGAATCAACAACAACAACAACAACAACAATCCACGCAGACCCTCCGGCCCAAGAACACCCCTCCGCAAAACATCCGCGCAGAACAATAGCGGCAATGCCAATGGGAATAATAATAATGGAACCGCGGCGCAAAAGACAACACCGACCTCAGCGCCTGCCCGTCCCCCGCGCAAAGTCGAACCCACCCTCCTCGGCGATTTCCTACTCGGCAGACCTAGTCCCGCTCGGCAGCGAACGGCGAGGAGGAAGAGTCTCGATGCCGTGAAGAGGGAGATGCGCGCCGATGTCGTGGCGCGGGTACAAGCGCCTGGCAAGGTCAAGGAGAGGGTCAAGGAGTGGCAGAAAGCTAGTGCGGGTGCTGGCAAGGGGGAGGGACCGGAGGAGATCGTTGTCGAGTATGAGACAGACAGTGAGGTTGAGGTGGTGGTGCAGCAGGAGAAGGAGAAACTCGTTGTGCCGAAACGATATACGCCTGCGAAGAGGAAGGAGAAAGCGAGAGAGGACCAGGAGGATGAAGTGGATGAGAGGGGGAGGGAGAAGGGCGATGCGGATCGGGCGAGGAGTAAGAGTCTTGCGCCGAAGAAGAGGGTTATCAGTGATGGCCATTGGAGGACGAAGAAGAGCCCTCCGAGGAAAGGTGGCAATATACCAAAGAACTTCCTGCAAGTCACAGCAGTCAATCCGCCCGTCGAGAAGAAGATCGAGGATTGGGTCCGGAGAACAGAGAGTGTTGAACCGGAAATCGTACTCGAGAAGCCGAAACCGAGGAGCCGTAGCCGGAAGGCTGAGGAGTGGGAACAACAGGAAGAGTCACCGAGAAGTAGGAAGGCTTCGAGACAGGGAACAGAGAGTCCAAGGAGTAGAAATGTCTCAAAACAAGAACCTTTTGATGATGGGATTCGAATCCGACCCTCGAGATCTACTTCTAGAGATGATGGGACCAGGATAAAACCGTCAAAGGATAGACCTACCAAGGAGAACCAAAAATCGTCACAGTCGATGGGGGGAAGTTCGAGGCTCTCAGCTTCCAACGATGATGATACCCGAGTCACTGCTTCGAAATCAAGCGCAAATGATGATGGGAGCAGGATACGACCTTCTAGAGAGAGTTCGCCTCAGTCAGATTTAAGAGTGAAGCCAGTTCGAAAGGATGGGAGCAAGAGACGCCCAAAATCAGAGAATGAATCTCCTACCCCTACCCCAAGGAAGAAGAGCAATCAACATCTGATGCCTCCATCCGAATCCGAGGGCAGATCTAGAGTCACTTCCCACGCCACAACTCACCATGATGAGGAGGACAACTACTCTTATGTAACACCGACTCGGCAAGGTTCCAGAGGTCAAGGTAGGAAATCACTTACTCCTCCTGAATCGATGGATGAAATCCCCTTTGGCAATTCAGCGTTCAGTGTCTTGGAACTCCCAGTTGGTGCTGAAGCTGGTACAATGAGACGACCCGGACCAAAACGGAATCCTAGTTTCGCAGCAGTGCCCAAAGTTCTCAAGAGGGTGTACACTGAAGGCAAGAAGATGATGCAAGATACAGTCGAGCCACCAAGGGGTGGAACCAATCAACCTCCTAGTATCGATTCCTGGCTGAATGGCACGGTCGATCCGTTTGTCGAGAGTTCAGCACCTGAAGTAGAGAGCGTCGAAGTACCAGAAGCCCCCGTCTCCCGGATGCGAAGTTACAAAGAAGAAGACCGGACAGAAAAAGATCTCGAACGAGATACTGAGCACACTGAGCTCAAGCGGAAACGCCGCAACCGAAAATCACTGGAGAAGGATGAGCCACAGCCGGAGCCTTCACCCGTTGAGCACAAGACTCGAGACAATCTTCCTAGTATGGAGAACTCTCCGCCTGCTTCACCTTCTGGATTGAGAAGGAGTCCTGCGACTCGCAATACATCCTCGCCGAAATCGGCCCGCAAACTGTCACTTAAAGAAGCTGTGTTTGATGCATTTAAAGGAGAGTCCTCAATCGGAAAATCGGCTTCAAGTCCGTTTGACTTCATTGGCATGAGAGAGAGGGATGTCAACCGAGCTGAGGAGTACAGACCTCGAGAGTTGGAGTCTGTTCCTGAAGATGCCCCACCAAGACACAGCCCTCAAAGTCAAGAAAACATGGTGATGAAGGAGCCTAAATTGTCTAGAGCACCGCCGTCTTTGCCCAGACGACTGCCACCTACCACTGGAGGCCACAGACTCTCTACAATTGCATCTGTGGAGACATTCAGTACCCTCTCATCGGGATCTTCGCTCACAGAAACCTCAATTGGATCGGAGCTTTCCCAAACAACGATTACTCAAAGCAGTGTACTCACAGGAACAACAGCCTCGAGTCTCTCGCGTCATAGCAAAGTGTCCACCGGCAACAAGAATGGTCTGAAGAGGCGACTGACCAAACATTCAGATCTAGTGTCAATGCTGTCACTTCCCGATGCCGAAGTTCCAGGCCGAGGACACAGTATCAAATCAGCTCGCAGTATTCGAACGACCAGAGTAAACCTGGACACGGCTACTGTTCAAGATCTGATGAAAGAATTGGCTGAGGATGAGACCAAATACATGCGGGAATTGAACACCCTCGTCGATGGAGTGATTCCCGTACTCCTCACCTGCGTGCTGTCTAAATCCGACTCTGCCATTGCAGCTGGGCTGTTCGATCCTCGCGGTGCCGACAACTCTTTCACCAAGCCCATTGTTGACATGGGTGTTGCCCTAGAGCGTCTGAAGAGCCTCCACAAACGGATCCCACTTGCCAGCCAGGACGACTTTCTCCACTGGGCTCAATCGGCATGTAAAACATACGAAGACTACCTGCGTGCCTGGCGCTCCGGCTTTGAGGATGTGGTAGTCAACCTGGCTCCAGCGTCGCGCACATCTTCTCTAGCAGAGAATTCCGATCCTGATAAGATGAGGATCAATAAGAATGGAGATGTCCTCCGTGATACAGGTGAACGGGCAGATGTTGGCTATATGTTGAAGAGGCCCTTGGTGAGGATCAAGGGCCTGGCAAAAGCTGCTAGGGTATGTTGCTTGAAATGTGGATGACTTTTGACAACAACTGACTTGATACAGGGTCTTGAGAAGCTCTTACAGACAAAAGCATCCAAAGATGTTACTGATGCCTACGAGGAGCTCGAGAAATACCGCCGACAACGGATTCGAGCAGAGGTTGCCCGTAAGGAAGATCAGCGCGCAAACAACACTGATGCCTCCCGCGCTCGAGACCCGAAGACTATGTCCCATACCAAGGATGTCACTATCAATCGTGATCGTCAAGTCTATATGAAAGATATCTTCTCCTTTGAGATGATTCATTCGAACGGTCAGCATCTGGAATGTGAAGTAGAATTGACTCTTCGTGTCAATGAGTCCAGTAATGCCGATACTGGGGATGTCCTGATTTGCCAGACAGATGGCACGAAATACTTTCTTCTATTTCCTCCTGTCTCTCTGGACTACATCTCTGCTAGAAAGGGGGATTCTGAGACGGAGCTGGTTCTCATGATCAGAGGTAAAGATGGAACACGCTCGGAATGGAGAGAGAGCTTCATGATTGATGCGAAGGAAGTGGAAGTCGCTACGGAATGGCTTGAAAAGCTTGGTACAAGTCCCGTTCCACCGCCAATCATACACTACAAGTCGAAGCTTGACCCAGAGCTCGAAACCGTCCTCTCTGAAGCTGGAGATGATACGAGAAGTATCGTAGGAGCTTTGAAATCATCCAAAACGGACGACATACCTCTTGGAGAGCGGCCGAGACGAGAAGCTGAGGAAGCTGTGTCCGGTGGAGTACCTGGACTTATGTACACGGTCTACAAGACTTTCTCGGAGGACAGAATCAGCGAACTTGGGGAATACGGTGTCTTAGACGTCAAGGATCTGAATGATGCTATGAGTAAGGCTGGAAAGAAACCTCTTTTTCAGCAGAAGTCCAGACCGACTACTCCGCAACGGCCGAGACCTTCTCGATACCATGGCAAGGATGTTGAGGTGTGCGCCATGCCTTGCGTCATGTCAGGAGCTTTGGGCGGAGATGACAAGGCCGAGATCTTGGATACGAAAGACAAGGAAAAGGTTGCTGGGATGACACTTGGTGATGTGCCGATATTGCGGTCCCCTAGATCAGAGAAGACCAGCACACCTTTGACGGAGTCAATGAGACCGGAGCCAGAGAGCATGAAGCGATACCACAAGACAACTCCAACTCGGAACGAGGATACACCGCCACCTCCTCCCGTTCATAGGACTCCTTCAACGCCTTCACTCAAGAGCCCACCTCCGCTTGACTCTCCAACTCCTCGTGGAAGGAACCGTCGGACTTCATCGCCATTGAAGCATGAATACCAACCATCGGATGCATCAGGCACATCTTCATCTTCCGAGCAGTCCGATTCTGATTCCTACTCGGAATCTTCCGAGGAGTCGGCCGACGAATTAGACGAGTTGGACTCGGATGAGTCAAGACCTACGACTGCTGCAACTCTGCCTGTGTCTCGCCCGGCGTCGATATACAATCATCCAAACGCTAGCTTGGCTCCATCCAACTCTGCGTCCCAGACTCCATTCATCAGCAGACCTGCAGCACCGAGACCAAGCACTGCTACGAAGAGAATTGCGGCTATGGTATCGATGTGGTCGGACAAGAAAGGAAGGTGGGAGGACATTTATCCAGATCCTTGCTCAGTCATCGTTGGGCCTGGACGTGTTGAATGTTTTGATCTCAGCTCTGTCCATTCGTCCCCAGTAATGGGCTCGGATGTAGATTCGCCCAAGAAGCACAGCAGAGACTCAGACCCATTGGTTGGACAGGATATCACGCCCCATGTCAATCTTCGCCAGAGTACTCGGATCGATATCGAAATTACGGCTCCTCCATCTGCAAGTTCGAGAATGAAGGGTGTTGCCCTCACTCTCAGATATCGAACACTCAACCAACATGATTGCGATGCTCTTTATGCAGCTCTTCACAAAGCCCGTATGGAGAACTTGAAATTCAAGATGATGGAGCAACAGCGGATGTTTGCTTCTTATGGCCAGAATACCGCATATGAAAAAGCCGTTGCTGGAAGTCGACACGGTTCTCTCTTGAGAAAGCACAGCTTTCGAAGATCCGAAAATGCTCCTCCTCAAAGTACGACTGGAAGCGAGCAAAGTAGTTTGAGTTCCGCCATCTCAGCCGTCAGGCGATTCGGTATCGGTGGTATCTTCAACATCTCCAAATCATCCGTCCAAGCCGGCCAAGGAGGCATGTCAACCAGCTCATCCGACTACTCCGGTGCAACTCCACCACACACCACGAGTCCCAGCATCGCTGCCAGTGGAAGCATGTTCAGCAACGGTATCACAGTCCGCGATCTCGGCTGGCAGGATCTCAAAATACGCCTGTACATCGGTCTACCAAACAATAAATGGGACGACCGCGGCGGTGCGCGTCTCACTGTCACGGCTCCTCCCCCAGGCATGCGCCAGGCTTCTGCGCTCGACCACGGGCCCGAGAAACGCATCACGATCACGCTCAAGGCGTCTGATGAAGGCGATCCGAAAATCCTCCTCGATTGCGTGCTTGGCGCGAAGTGCTTCAGCAAGCTTGGTCAGCGCGGTGTGGTCGCTTCTATCTGGGAGGATATCGTTGGTGACGATGGCAAGGTCGGTACCATGCGCGCTACGGGTGGTGTATCGGGCAAGATGAGGAAGTGGTGTTTCCAGACGGCTAGGGCGGGTGATTGTGAGTGGATCTATATGCTTTGTCGGAGTGGCATGGCATGAGCTGGTTTGTAGTGGGAGGGGTTATTAGCTGAGGATGTGTGGATGCAAGGAAGGAGGAAAGGAACGATGATATTTTAGAATGGAATGGTATGGGAAGAGGGGTTGGAAAAGGGATGCTGAAATGTCGCTTACGATTGTTACGAATCTCCTTTTTTTTGCTGTATCATGCTTTTGCATAGCATTGCATTGCATTGTAGTTATATTTGCGGTCTAGTTCTTTTAGTGCATTTGTTGATGTAGATATTTGGGTTGCTTGGTTGCTTGGTGGATTTTTAATAAGTGTGATTTCTGGCGGGGAGGAAGGGGGGAGTTGGATGGTTGGGATGGTGGGTGGATGGGGATTGCATAGTTAGATGAGATGGGGAGGGGAGTTGGAGGTTCGGTTTTTTGTTCTTTAGAGAGAGTGTGTGAGGGGGGTATGGGGAGATTAGATGAGTGAGAATGAGAATGAGATGAGAGATTTTTTGATGTTGATTATTGAGTCCTTTGGGGTTGCGTGTGATGAGGTGTGTGATGTGATGTGAAGTTTACTATTTCTGACGTATCATAATATATACTCGTGGATGTAAGACCTTACCAACTCATTAAAAAGCCTATGGTGAAAGCAGAGGGTGTTTTTGGACGCCTTCATTCATTCATTCATTCGATTTGTTTTGTTTTGTTTTTGTTTACTTTCTTTCATTCGCTGTGAAGGCGAAGGGCAAGGAACGGACGAATTTTTTTTTCAGTAGAGACATGGTAAGATTTTCTCAGTAACCAAACATACAGGCATATCAGACAGAAGCTCGTCAAAATAAGGGCCTGGAAAGGAATGACTGACGGATCTAGAGTAGAAAACTCCAGGTCCGTGTGGCAGGCAGCGTTCATAATAAATAAGCGAGGGCTTTGGCGAGTGGGCTCTCAATCTTCACTCTATCTTGGTATGACTAATTTGTGAAGTACGAAGCAATCGATATGCTCCGCTTCCAATGAGTGCAAGTATTAACGATGTAAATGGATGGTCACCATGATTTCCGCAGCACAAGGTGGGAAGGATCACAATCTTGGGGGTATCTCAAAGCCACAATGCAACATGCAAAGAATTTCCCATGATAAATAAACATTCCCAAAGTTGAATTAATCATATGTGATTCGCAGCACAAAAGAAACAAACCAGTATAGTTCTAAGTCGGGTTGGATAATGAAAAGCCTAGAGCCAGGTTGGTAGTGATTTTTCGAGAAGTGACAAGGGAAATCCTTTGAGATATACTGGCTATTCCTCCATCCAAAGAAATAAAAGGCCACTGGCCGTCAACCAGCCGCAAAGAAAATCTCTAGAGATCATTGTTGAATTTGCATCCAAGCGGCTGCCGTGCATTCACTTTATAGCCATTTTGAGCCAGTTGCCAGGTGTCTGTCAGAACCACTACAGAAAGTATCGAATTATTGTATTGTAGAGCCTCTTGTCGATCTCGCTGACCCCCAAATTCCAAAGTCAATTAAGATCAGACAGAATAACAAATTTTCTTCCCCCAAGTCTGTTCCACTTTGTCGCTGATTATTGTAGCGTTTCTTGATCTAAAAGGCATTGCGATATTTAATGTATTATATGAGTAAGAATTTATGTAGATATGATACTTGGAGACAATGAGATAGCCTGAGAGATACCTTTGTTTGAACCCCCCTCCCCAAGTTTTGTGGTGATTGCAAATATATGTAGTTAACAACTTGAGGGAACGGAAATCAAAATCCCACCGACACCAAGATCGGGAATGGGACAACATAGAATCTTGAGTTCCTTTATCGCGAGTCCCAGAGCATTTGATATCTATCTCCCTAACTTTGCTGAAGCCTCAGGCATGCGTCATAATAAAGAGACATCGACAAAGAATACCATCCCTTGCCATAGTAACGTTCATTCCAAGATGCATTCCGCAACGGTGTGGACTCGGGACAAAGGATGGTCCATGGAAAGCTGAAGAAAATCCGAAGATACTGGAGATAAAGAAATGTAAATGGTTGCAATTAGATCTTATAACACTCTACAAAGTCCGTTACTGGTGTGTACTCATTAATTCCCACAGCTCTTCCTGGCTGCGGTCTAGTCATTCATACAGCGAATCGACCAGCTGGCTATCCACAGTTGGGGCAAGCGGTATATATTTTCCTGTGGCCGTGCCTTGAGTAATACGAGCAGCTCGTCCAGTCTTGATTTCTTTCAACTTCGACCGGCTTCCTACTTGCAATTTACCTTCCCTTCAACGCGGCTTTAAGATGTCTCACACTCGAGAGGATGATGAATTGTCTCGCGACCCTCACTTCCTACTGCCAAACGTTGGTGATACCGAAGAACTGGAGAGATATGAACACGGAGGGTTCCATCCGGTCCACCTTGGAGATCGATATGATGGCGGCCGCTATAAAGTCATCCATAAACTCGGCGCTGGCGGGGTTGCTACAGTTTGGCTTGCGCAAGACCTCATGCATGGGAAGTGGGTGGCCCTGAAAATCGTTCTTGTCGATGAATCGCCATCAGTGGAAGCAAAGACTTCCCTAGGCCACCGTGTAGCTTCGCAATGCAGTAGTGACGCCGTTCTTGTCACGTACACCGGTACTTTCATATCAATGGTCCGAATGGCCGCCACCTATGTTTGGTTCTCCCGGTTTTAGGCCCTTCGACACATAGGCTGTCCCGATACATGGATAGCAGAATCGAACCGTGGCTGGCTCGCCGTACAGGTTACCAAACAGCGAGAGCGTTGGCTGATCTGCACGCTCAAAACCTATGTCATGGTGGTAAGGAACTAACATATCCTAGAATTGTAAAGTTTCTTGATGGATTACCACTAACATCCTCTAGACCTGACGCTAGGCAACATTGTGTTTCGAGTGGTGGAATTTGATCGCTATACTGAAAATGACATATACCGTCTCTTCGGCAAGCCAGAGACAGGAGTCCTCGAAACTGAGTCGGGAGAAATTCCAGCTGCAGAGGCTCCAAGATACATCGTGAAGACACTCGACTTTCTATCCTCCGAAATTGATATTATCAGTAACGAAATCAGTCTCATCGACTTCGACCAAGCAATCCTCGTTTCGTCGCCCCCCGAGAAAATGCTAGCTACACCAGTCGAGTTCCTGGCACCTGAGGTGGCCGTTGGCCAACCAGCCAGCTCAGCAAGCGACGTCTGGGCTCTGGGCTGCACTATTCTCCGGCTTAGATCTGGAGACAGCCTGTACTCAGCCTATGATGTCACCTCACCAGCAGATTTGATGCGAGGTATTATTCAGACTCTCGGGGATACACCAGCTTCTTGGGCGGGTACGCTGTTCGATACAGACGGAAAGCCAATCAAAGATCCGGTGAAAGGGGAGCCTATCTGGAAGTTTACAGACAAGAGGTCGATCAAAGAATGGGTTTACAGGATATGGGATAACCCGAGAAGTGGGGCTGGCAAGTCGACGAAAGCTCTGGCAGTGAGCCAAGATAACGGCGAGGACCAAGCAATGTACTGGGAAGAACGCAAGCTGTATCCTCGTTGCTTTTGGCACAAATTCTGGAGGCCCACAGCTATTAAAGTAGGTGATGTATATCTGCATGGTTATGACGATGAGTCCGATAACCTCTTAGAACAGTTGCCCAGGATTCCGGAGGAGGAAGCAACCTTGCTGTACGACCTCCTGTCTAAGATCTTTGTTTACGAGCCCAGTAAGCGGGTAACTGCAAATGAATTGCTTGATCATCCTTGGTTTCATATGGATTATTAGATTTGAGGATAGTCTCGCTTAATGGAAGGTCAGCTAGCAAAGGGGCGGTAAATCATACTTGCGTCCCGCACGGCGAGTGTTGACGATCAATGAAAGACTAAAACAAACAAGAACTGTTGTGAAGCAATCACGTATGTGATATTTGTGTAGTTAATAGTGTCGACACTTTTCTCGGCAGGCATTGCCAGGCTGCATCTATCATGGCATGGCGTTGAGTCATGACCATTGTCTTTTTGACAACTTAATGGTATGTCACTTGCTACCACGGCAGTTAAACACAACTTTTTTTTCTTCGCCCCAAGGTCGGTCAGTAAGCTCGCGGCTCTTACTCAGGCGCTAATCACTCTCGGCTCACCTTCTCCTCACCTAGCTCACTTAAGTAGCTTAGGTAATCTGAGCAGTATCTATTACTCACTTACGTATTTAATCTCTAATCAGGCTGGATATAAACTAGAGCCTTTTCATTTTATTTTTGTCAAGTTTTGGCGATGATCCTTAAGAAGCATAAACAGGCTCCTAAGCATCCCGAACTGGACCTTTATAAAAATAGATCCACGTTATATTATAAGTAATCACCTACGGCGGTAGAGCGGAAAGGTCTTATTCAAGGAGAGAGATTTGATGCTGTTTTTTTATAAACCCTCTTCCTATCTCTGTTTACAACCTGAATTCCTCTTTCCCAACTCGACTTCTACGCTATTTCTAATCTCCTTTTCAGATAATACTATATATTCTGCGTCATTTTATTTCTCTTTATTTCTTCACTCTACTTTCACTATTATATGACTCTTTACGATACTAAAGTACAAATTACTTGAGAATTTCTTTAAGAAAGCCTGTGAGAATAGCTCTGAGAAGAATGAAGATACTCTTGTTACCGGAGAAGAGGTCAAGAAAACTAGTTGATCTCGCAGGGCGTCTAAAAGTAAACTTCCTCAAAAGTAAATTTGTCTAGCACAACTGGGATATAGACGAGTTGATGGTAAATACCAAGGAGATCGAGAGTGCTAAGTCTCTTTTGACCATCGAACTTAATGGTTCTATGAGGGTAGAAAAAGAAATTTCAGCTGCTGTCTTTCCTTATGATTTGACACAACGAACCCGCGAACAAGCAACGCCTGACCTAGCGATGATGGCAAACATATACGAGAGCTCAAAAATTTGGCCACCTTACCCCTCCTCACTATGTTCGGAAACCAAGGCGAAGATCAATGTCTTTTGTATCAAATACGAGTCTTTAAGCGAGAGAGACTGGCAGGGGAGGATTATAGGCAAAGGACTTCACGGGTCTCTCAATGCTCTTTTTGCTAGGATTAAGCACAAGTACAGGCTTTTCGGGGACCACAAACCATTAATGGGGCTATTGAATGGTTATATCGAGTGCTGTACAAAACTAGAGCTGCATTGTGTAGCTGATCAGATCAGAATGATCGGATCTTCAGTTTTAGGGACAACAGGGAGACGTCTGGAGATATAGTCTTAAGGACTTCGAATAAAGAGATCGAGGAGATCGTGTCTAGTAAAATAATTATGACGGAGGGGCGCTCCTGAACGCGGACACGATCTGTGTGAATAATAATATTCATGTAATCGACGGATTTACGTGAATACGGAGGACGAGCAGAAACAGGGGTTGCAGGACGCAGGAAGTGAATAGGAGCACTCGACGCTAGCCACTTTGGGACTAGCCCACGATGAGAGCCTCTTATATAGAGCTCTCATCGACACCTTAGAGTAGCTCCTTAGACTTCAACAAAATACATATTGCAACCAAAGGTTTTTGCACCGTGTATAGACGTCTCACAAGGATTGTATAAGTTGTTACCTATTACCGGGAGGGATACGTAACATAGTGCAATCAACACGATCAAAACGGTCGGCATAGATATCAAATGGAGGAGATAATATATATGGAACTAGCCAAGGTCAATTTTGGAATATTGATAGGCAGACTGGATAAGGGATTAGTCTTTATACTTCTCTTTTGAATACTTGGAAATTTTCTCTCATATTGTGTGACAGTGGCATCCTAGTACAATAGCAACGGCATAACACGGCAAGCCGCCCCCAATAAGGTTTTCCTTCTGATCAAAGTGAAATATATTCTAAGCCATGATTCCAGTGCCTGTCTGAGGGGGGCCGAGAGCCGGTGAAGAAGTACGTTTTGCTTCTACTATCTTTTTTTTAGACAGAGATGTAAAGCTGCGCCTCTCTTAGAGTGTAGCATCGACTTTAATTATTCTGTTACTTCTATTCTAATCGGGGACTATATTAGGTTCCCTTGACTTGTTCTATCCTATACGACCAGATTTCAATTTCGACGACCTTGATGAGAGGAGTTCACAAGAGGCAAATAGGCTACTTGATAGCAAAGGAGTGAACGGGGGCAGCTTTGAGGCTTCAGTAATGCATTGCGAGGCAGTTAGGGATTCTTTCAGAGAAGAGCCGGAGGAGCTTTTTGAGCCGGAAGAATATAACCACACTCACTATCTGGGCCTGATTGTTGCGCTGCATTAGATAGTAGACACAGGATAACCATTTAACGCAGTAATATATAGCATTTTCAAAACTCCCCTCCCTCGACCGTTGCGCGCATCTAGATCATTAGCTAATGCCTATCATCACACCATATCTCATTATCTCATACCACTGATTCCGCTATTCCTGAATCAAAGCCACCAAGTCATCATACTAACTCAGGGTAAGGTGATTCTCACAACATAGCAATCGCAAGCAACATGGCACCACTAACTGCCCCCACAACAGCAACAGCCTTCCCACCAGCCGTATCAATGACATCCTTCGGTCCTAGGACGATATGAGGAGTCTCCCCAGCCAAAGGCAAGCTCGTCGGTTTTGGCGCCGAAGAATTATCCTTGTTAGGATCTAAATCCCCCACCAACCCATTCTGGAGATACGCCGCCTCGCCACTCCATAAATTCACAACCGCACACCCGAACGCATTCTAGACACACCGTTCATCAGCTCCTCACTCACTCATGTAAAAATCCAGACGCTCAAGAGAGTTTATATGATAGGAAAAACTTACAGGATTCTCCGCACAAAATCCCATTAACCCAATCCGATTCCCCACAAACGTAGCATTATACGACCAGTATGCCCAGCTAATCCCCAGCTTCGCCCACTCATTAGCATCAACTTGTAACTTGATAGAAAAATCCGCTCTTTCGATAGCAGCCCGGGAGAGTTCGTTGGCTTTGAGGGCGAGGACTATGCCCCAGAGGGCGATGCCGACACCGAAGACCGTGAGGAAGGTTACTAGGGGTTTGCTGAGGATCTTTTTCAATTTTCCCTTGAGTTTGCGGGCGAGGGTTGTGAGGTGGTCAGTGATTGTTGGGTTGTCGGTGCTTGAAGGCGGAGATGGCGTTCCGCCGAAGGGAGGATGAGTTGTGTTTAGATTGTGGATTTGTGCGTTGTAAAATATGGCTATGTGGTGATTTTGGTGAGTTGGACTAGCATTGATATTGTTGGGCAGGATACCGCTAGCTGCATTCCAATTCGCTGCTATTTGGGTAGGGCCATCAACGCTTTGAGAGTTCGTGTTGATGAAAATTGCGTAGCTGCAAGTGAAGGAAGAAATGGGACTTCCATTTGGTGCCATGTTGCTTTTCTTGTCATGGAAAAGAGTGTCTCGAGCAGAAAGATACTCGTGAACAGCAATGCGGAAAATGCCCGAGTTGAATATCAATAAGAGTGGATTGCCTCAGAGACACAACTAAGAAGTACAATGAAATTTTTGCAGGTGGAGTGAGGTGTGAGGGGGAGATACCGTACTTTTGTAATCTCCGTTTGCATGTCTTATCGACGCCTCGAGAATAATACGGCTACATTGCCACGATTGGCGTTGAGACATGTCTCAAAGTACTAAGTTGGAGATGTCGGCTCTCTCGTATGCCTCATCTTTAACCCCTCACCATCATACATCCGGAGAAGAAAAAGAGATTGAAAAGTTCACGGAAAACAAAGCAATAAGTACTAAGCCCTATATCTTATACGACGTCCACATACGATAGCGCGCTTTTACGGAGATTCATCTCAAAAGTCCCGGGACTACAGGATAGTTCAGCCCAGACGCTTTACAGGGCTTGAGGCGCTGTAAGACCCTGTAGGGATCAACAACGGCAACATCGCTGGCATAGCAACTACAGCGATCATTGAAGATTTTAGCGAGTGTTGATAGGCCTCTTTGGCGACTACTAACCTAAATTACAGGGGCCATCAGCCTCTACAGGGTACTCATCCCCTATAATCCCATGACTTTTGAGACGATTCTCCTTACTGATGCTACAACCAAATCCTTCATGCAAAGTTCAATAGTTCGTTTCAGATTCTCACACTTTCCGATTTAGGTTCAGGGAATGACTTTAACTCACCGAAAGTCAACAGCTTACATTAAAACATCCAAATAAATGTTTGAGATCTGGAAATAGATTTCGGTGGTTGGATATTGGTGGTGGCTGAGGCTTGGCTATTTCTTCCGCCCGGTTTTTATGATATTTCAAGGATCCTTCAAACTATGTTTCGCCTTATAGCTAGATAGATTCACACTCTGACCGCTGTTTCCCTTTCCAGGAATTCAATCAGGCCGCATCCCCTGATTGAGTAGGGGTTAAGGAGGACTAAATGTTGGAATTACATTGCAAGCAGGGGTTTGTATGTTTGAATTCTCTCCGGAGTTGAGCCTGTCAGGTAATTCAAACATTTAATCGTTAAGTAGCGTGGTTGCTGCAGGGGCTCAGGGGTTTTTCGGGCGGAGCCTCACCTGAACTTAGAAAGAGAACGATTCTGTGTAACTCATTCTCTCCCTATGCTTAGAAACTTATTACTCATGTTAGAAGCGTTGACAGTAACGACGCCGGTTGATGTAAGCATCTACCCCCTGCAAGCCATTGGGCAACGTTGCGTAGCGTGTTCCAAGGTAATGATCTGGCAACTACACCGTACAGCGAGGTTTCGATTAGAGGTTGTGGATGGAGTTGATTGAGGATGAGATCTGTATTATCAGGATTTATATGAATCTCTCGGTGCCATTAGCGTTCCTCTCCCTCCTCCTTGTTTTCTCAGTCCCGCTAATACGATTATCCCTTACATAACATTTATATCCCTCTCCTGAACCTCAATATAACCCTTAAGTATACTTAGATCAAAAAGTTGGATAGGGATTCCTCTCCAGCACTTTGGTCCCCACTCTACTCTACTCCCATCATCGTCCAAGCGTTTAGTACAGTTTCTCCGGCTCCCAAAACAATGCATAGATCATATAGCTATCTAGGCTTTTTTTCTTCGGGAGATAAAAGAGAAAGCAGATGGGTATTTGCGGAAGGGATTGTGCGTCGACAGGACTTTGAGGTGTTGAGCTCCTCTACTGAAGCGGTGCGTGGACTTGCAGTAATTGAATTGCGTGATTTGATTTCCTAGAAGATAAAAGAGAGTTGGTCTGAAGCTATTGATCCATAGTTCAACATTTGCTGTTATTATCATATTTTGGAATCGGAAAACATCATATTCCAATTGGTAGCGAAGTAAGACTACTGGATGAAGACGAGTAAAGTTGTCAAAAAGAAGTCAGTTACAAAGACGATGCGGTGTTGGAATTCTCCGGGCACCGGAGAATATTTGCAGGGCGTGGAGTTGAATTTTCTGTGTAGACAAATACGAGAGGGTGCGTATGAGGGGTCTGTGGTTTGTTATGACTGAGTTTGAAAAGAACATGAGCACATCTTGTGCCATCAACAGCCCGTTCTCGTCATAACACGAACTTGTGACTAAGTGAAACTTTGTGTATAGAGGATGGGTTACCTAAAATGTGTATAAAGCTAGGTATAAGTGGATTCTGCCTCTAAAATTAAAAAAAGCAAAATTCACATCGGAGCTCGAACTGCAAGGTCCCAAAATGGCCATTCAATCTCCTGCCAACGCAACCGGAAGCGAACAGCAACGTCTCACCAGCAACAGCTCCACCAATACAGCAACCGCAACAGCAACCTCAACATCTTTCCCCTACAAGAAAGTGCTCGCCCTCTTCTCTGCTGGGAGGATGAACCAGATGGCATCTTGGGCGAGATAAATAGACTACAGCATGTGTTGCAGGATAAGTACAACTTCGAGACAGCCTTCTACCGCATCCCATCCCAGAATCCCGAATCGCACTTCCTGGAGAAGTTCCAGGAGATCAAGGAGGAATCAGAGATGGAGGAGAGCTTGGTAATTGTCTACTATGGTGGCCATGGAGGGGTAGATAAAGAAGAGGGTAAACATTCGTTTAAAGTGGGGCCTTTGGGGCTCGATAATTCCATGTATTGGTGAGTACTCAAGTTTAGAAATTCTAGCCCGGAAGCTGACAGAATAGGTCCCCTCCTCAGTACCAAGGGCAGCCCCCGTGTAAGGGGCCCAGTCCGGCCAAGTTTATCTCTCCTCTGCGATAGGCGTCTGTAGAGACGGCTTTGAAATCGGTCCAGAGCGATGTGCTTGTACTGATTGACGCCTGCGATGCATCAGCTGCACCGGCTCAATTTAGTCCGGATGGCTCGTCGAGAAGGATAGACATCATCACTGCCTGTGGAGGCTATGACGGGACCACACCAGCGCCTGGAAAGCCCACCTATGGCAATCGACTTGGATGTGCCTTCACAGAAATTCTCACTCATGTTCTGGAGAAGAAAGCGGACGCGAAAGAAACGTTCACTGCAGCGAACCTTCATGTCAGCATCATGCAGAGGATGATGGAAGTGAAACTGGTGACCGGAAATTCACCACCTACCCCATTCCATTTCTCGGTTGGGGCCATGAACGGGTTGCCGTCCCCAAGCGTTCTGTTGAAAGTAATGGGGGAGCAAAATGCTACAACTTAAGAGACCGACGCTGAACAAATAGTGAGGCTGGAGGAGGAGTTCTCGGAACTGAAATTCAGGCTCTCCAGGATGAGATCGCTGCTGGAATTTGGTGGGAATGAAGAAAGTGATTCAGAATGATGTGGTTGACTTGTTCTGATGAGATAGGAATCTCATGGAAGCCTTGAGGTTGGGGTATCCTTATGAGGGAGCTGGAGAAATAATTGCGTTGATTTCGAATTTGGTACTATGATCATGTTAATCGAGGAATTGAGGTTTTCTGCATTTCGCATGGCTCCGCGAGGGGGTTCTATGGAGAATTGCATGTGGAAGTCAAACTTAAATAGCAAGAAACTCCGGCCAAACAGCGAAAAGTCTGTGTCATAGCCGAATTTGGGGTCACAGAAATGATAGAACCGGAATCGGAAGCGTATTTGACAATCTTTTGTAGAGAACCCTATGAGACCTGTACGCCAGGGACCTGAGTAGTTACACCAGCGAAAACAAAGAACCTTATTCCTGACAAGTATGAAAAACCGTGAAAAGCGACGATGCGGTGTATCTATGTAGTGGAGCGAACGTAACGACCGACAACGACGCAATGATCTCTCTCGAAGGGTTCTGTGGATGCGGTTAGCTATGTGTATCGGATAGAACTTTGCAGAGGACTTACCCAGGGTCAACTGCTCCAAAGGCTTGATTCTCTCCTCTCTCAACTTCTGGACCTCTCTAGCGAAAACAGCTTCTGGTGCAGCGGTACTGTCGATACAGTTTGCCTTGATGGAAACTACGATACCACCTCCGACCTTCAAGAACAAATGGGCGTTTAATCCAACAATACGCGCTTGGTCTGGCTGAGCAACATCTGCGAAGATAACATCGACCATGGAAACCAGCATTCTGTACTTGAGCGGGTGACGGGCGTCCTCGATGATTGGGATAACGTTTGTGCGGTGAGTGGCCATGTTGATCAGATCACGACCAGAGCGGTGGGAGAATTCGACAGCAAAGACGGTTCCAGTTGGGCCAACGATATCAGCGACGTGAGAAACGGAGGTTCCGGAGGCGGCACCGAGGTAGAGGACCTTTGCTCCAGGCTTGATGAAGATCTCGTCCAGACCACCCAAGACACCAGCAGCCAACTTACTTCTGAAAGGATTCCAGACACGGTATTCGACCTTGGTGACACTTGGGGTTCCGTCTGCGTTTGCTGGTCCAGAGTTTTCGACGCTGATGCGCTTTTCGCCGTAGACTGACTCGCCGGGGGAAAGGTTCTTGGTCACCAACATGTCTTCCTTGCCACGAGCGACGAAGATACCAGCATGACGATGGGGTTCCTGCAAATGTTAGGATCTACGATCTTGCGGTGTGAAGCTTCGAACGTACAATGATAGTCTTTGCGCCACCCTTTGCTCCAGCTCCTCCACGTCCTCTTGGTGCACCACGGCCTCCTCTTGGTGCGCCTCGTCCACCACCACGACCGCCTCTGCTATCACCTCGACCTCCTTACCCTCCGGTCAGCTACACTTGGTCTCATAACAATGCGCAAAGTCATTGGGGAGTTCTGCGACTCTGAATATCCAATCGCTGGGACAGTTGAAGTCGCGGGGATGTGAAACTGACCTCTGCCACCACCTCTCGAGAAACCACCGCCTCGTCCGCCTCTATCACCGCCGCCGCGTCCACCGCCAAATCCACCTCGTCCTCCACGGTCTCCGCCGCCGCGACCTCCTCTTGGTGTGTATGCCATCTCTGGTTGTGGTGTTGAGGTACAATTGGCGTGTAGAGATGTTTGGTTCTGGTGATGGAGCTTGAGAGGTAAAATGGAAATTTTATTTTTTACCGGCTCGCCCCAAAGCTCCCAGCCATTGGTTGGAGGCGCTAAGGGTGGGCAAGCGAAGGAGCTAGGTCGATGATGGAGTAGCGTCCCTGGCTGGAGAGTGGCTGGTGCAGTTCTCAGCCTCACTTCGGCCAAAATATTTTCCTCTCCGCTCTCTGTCAAGTCCTCTGTGATGGCTTCTCCTTTATCCTGTTCATCCCCACTTGAACTCTTGAAATCGCCATCATGAAAACCTCGAGGACAATATATGATGATCCGAATCAAACGGAATTGATACTATCGCTTTCTCCTCCCGAGTCAGGATATCTCGTTACCATATACCTGTCTCTCAGAAGGCTCTAGCTGATTCATGCATTCCGCATGGATTGGAGATCCTCAGCTCTGTGACAGATATCTTGGGCACCATTGACGACCAAGAATCATGGTTACATTCGTCTCAACCCAGGACACATCGCTCAAATCATGAGCTTGGAGTCTCGTCTGCGCATACCTTCATGTACGTTTCATTGAGATTCAATCTTAAGAGTCACATATGTGGTGCATCTTTCGTTACGACTATCCTGGCTGAAGGAGATTCGCAAATTCTCATCTGATGGTCTTGTCGCTTGCGACGCTGCCCAGACGAAGAGCCTCATTTATCCATCTGATGTGTCGTGAGAGGACCGGAGGTGGTAGAGTCGCTACTCCGTACTTGCTCAGTGCTCACTTGCACATTTCACGTCTCCATTCTGCTCGGGCTGCCGCATTCTGTCCGATCCTTCGGACGAGAAGTTCAAGATACCAGCGTTACACTGGTATTATCGTGGCTTAGACCTCCAAAACTCGTACCAAAGGTCTATCGTCGAGGTTCTATGGCTCGCACCAAGTGTCAACTCACCCCATGTCTCCGTTGCTATGACATCTGAAGTTTTCTCTCTGGCGGTCCGTTCCAAAGGCCCCGATTTTTGTTCTCGTCTTATCACACGACGCATGTCTATACAACGGTTAGCCATCCCAAAACTAACCAAAATGGCCGTCTCTCACGATCGACGTTGCGAAAGTGCCGACATGTCGTCGTTGATACCAAGCGGGTTTCGATAAGGTCTCGAGAGCGACAGGGTTGGAAGCCGCCAAGCCAATGCGCCTCAACGTTTCACCACTCTGTCAAGGTCCTCAATTGGCCAACTCTGTTTTAAGCTTCTTTTCGAACGGTTTCCTGCCATCCCTTCTTCATACCATTCTCTACCTCGTGGGGGCTGTGACGGTGCATGGTCCGACATCAGATAAGTCAACAGCCTTTGGTGCCGGCTTGGCGGTTATGCTTGTGTCGAGTTCCTTTCAGTGAATCATACCCACACCGGAAACAGGCCATGCTCATGGGCAATTCGACAAGCCTCGACGAACGCATTGAGCTCAGATGAGGGAAACAGAGGGGCTCATCCTTGATCTCCTGAGCCCCAGTGGGATTCTCCAAGGCTCCTAGGGGATTTTCAAGAGACGGAAAACGATGGTTCCGAATAGATCGTAACCAGGGGTGGATGACGAGCAAGACAGTGGGCAAGTATAATATCTAGACGATGTCTACTTCTGGGCTTCTTTTGTTCATCACTGCATTCATCCTCCACCTTCCCTACCCAAATCTCTCATTCTTTTCCCGAGCGCCCCAGTGGCCGCCACAATCTTTTCACCAAACATTATTTAATTTTGAATCTTCAGTCTATCCTTCAATCACAATCATGCTCTTCAATACTCTATATATCTTCGGCCTTGTTGCCATTGCCTCTGCCGGTAAGGCAATCATCTTCTAGGCATAGAGTTTGGCTAATATATTCAGCGCCTCGTTTACATTCGAGATTTGAGAAGGAAGTTGGTGCACCTGCAGCGCGGGGACTCCAATGGACTCCTCGTTCGATTACTCCACGAAGCAACAACTATGTCACAAACTTTGTCAGCGGCTTCGACAGCACATTGATCATTCAACAACAGACCATCACCATTCTGCAACTCTCAAATGCTCAAGCACTCGCCGAGCTGCAATTACAAGCCGAGCTTCTATTCGTGCAAGCCATTCAGCAACAACTCATTGCTCAGCAACAATTGCAGTTTGCCATTGATAACATCCGCATCAACACGTTCCTGAATGTCAACCCCGGCGTGGTATGTATTCATCCGGTCATCAAAAGAAATACATCTAACAGATCCAGAACACCGTCGCTGTCATCCTTACACAAGTGAACGACAACCGAGACCAGAACAACAGAAATACCCGTTACTTCACGCGCCAGATCCAAAGCAACCCCTCCGCGTCCCAGCAAGTCTTCGTCCTCATCAACGAGGTTTCTCAAATGAACATTGGAGATTTCGGTGTCGCTAGTACCCCTACTGCCGAGGGTGCTGCTGCTTCACCAACGGGCACCGCATCAGCCACAAGCTTCGGAGCACCGCAGTTCGGATCCTACACACCAGGCGGCAACATCTCGCTCCAAGCTCAGGGGATCAACCTGTATCCCTTCGGTGTTGCGGCGCCATCATTCGGCAACTCGAGGTCTTTCATCGACCCAGCGTTGATCATCCAGCCACGTCAACAGCTCTTCGTCACAAACCAGAACCAAAATCAATTCAACGTCGTCATCATCGCGTGATCCATCTCGCATCGGATCATGAAGACAGAGAATATCTGATTTTGGAGTTTGGGCTTGGCGAGGGTAGATAATTCCTATTGTTTTCTTTCGTATGTATGTATAGATAATGAGGGTGCTCTTCATTGAGTTACCTGTCGTTTGGAGGGGTCATTAAGTGGGTTGGTGGGTGGGTGGGTAGAGGGGAAATTCCTTGGGATAGGGCCGACGGTAGAACCGAGGCTGGAGTTTTTGATTTGTTTGGCTCAGTTGCCACGGATGGATGAGGGTTGGGTGGATGGGGGTGTATGAAAGAAGAATGAATGGTCAGCATTCAAATGAATTGTTGCCTTCTACCGTAGTCACTTTTTGCTTCTCAGTATTTTGCCTCTCCCGTTTATCCAGTTTTCCGTGTTCTGTTTATTTCCCCAGTATACCTACCATACGCAACCTATCAACCTTTTCAGAAAGCAGTACATAATACTGGGGGGTTAGTAAGAGGATGTGATGTTATGCCACCCTTCCAAAAAAAAAAAAAAACTCGCCTAAACCCCAACCCCACGCCCTCGTTTCAAAACCGTCTGGTCCAAGTTCCCGTCACATTCTGACACATGTCAGGTCGAGCGTTCATCAGGGCATGAACTTCTCGTACCGAAGTTAAGCTGTGGTCTATGCGGAAAATTACCCCACCTCCTGAGTGATGCTTGGGTTGGGAAGGTTTCTGGTGCCGCTTGGATGGTATGCTAGCTTGATCTCAACCCCGACCACGATATCCTGACCAAGACCGACCTCAAGATGTCTGTCTGGCTGGCTGTCTCACCAGCTGAAGGTGCGATAAGACTAAAGAAAAACCCGTGATGGGGGTTTTCCTGTTAGACAGTCTGAGATAGGGGAATGAGGGAGAGATCTCGGCTCTGTGAACCCCATGTCAATGTGAAGGCGTACAAAAGACCTTCTAGAACATAAGTCGTTGAAAGCCACTATCCCCACTTACTACCTACAGCACTATCCCGCATCTCCAGATCACGATCACGATCACGATCTCCAAGTCCAACTGCTCCAGAACTCCAGGTAATTGTCTTGCAGTAGTCCTCGTAGATACAGTGTCTTAGTCCACCCCCAAACAAACCTACGTTCATTTCCCCAGCAATTCCGACACCATTTCCACCTCATCCCCATACTCTCCATCCATCCTCCATTAAGAAAATGACTTAGTCGGCACAAATCGGGTTAAACAACCTACTCCCCCACACCCACCCTCCTCAACAAACCTAACCGGCGCTTCTCTCTCCTTTCGGCCAATTCTCATTCTCCCAATCTCGCCACAACCCTCGCTGAAAACCCTGCGCACGATGAAAAATCGCGCAGATCCTTCAAAGACAGCATCACGTGATAGGGTCTCGCCTTCGCCCGGCCTTGACCGAGGACGTCTGGCCGGGTTTCCCCATGCAGCCCTAGAAAGACAGGGGCAGAGCTGCGCGATGCTGCGCGGTGCAAAAACTTGCGGAGACATCTTGTGTTTGATTGGACAGTCGGGAGGGCGGCGTTTGGTGGGTTGATGGTGGGTGCGAGGTTGATTGGTTGAGGGGGCGTGGGAATGAGGGGCAGTGATCAAACTATGATGAAAACGACAGGGGGGAGCTAGGGAGGAAGGGCAGGGATTCTCTCTCTCTGTCTGTGAGGAGCAGGAAGGAAGGAGAGGAAGAGGTAGGGATTGGAAACCTGCATTTTGAGGGGAAAACCGTGGGATAGCGGATGGCGTATGGCTGGTGGAGGGAAGGGAGGGCGTGGAATTGGCTGGATCTGGAGTTGAAGCTGTCTGTGGATGCAGATTTCACCCGCCCTCTATCTGATCCATACCATACAGTCCCACGCTGAAATCGGCGGTTTTTCTTGCTGCATCATACGTACATACGTACCTCCATTCATACATAAGTATAGCTCTTCTCCCCACTACCTCATTCTCCAGATACGTATTCAGTTATCGTTATCCCACATCTTCAAGTATAATCAATCATTGTATTTTCTCAACCTCACATCATCTGCTTATCCTGCCTGTCACCGGTTTACGTCAAGGCATAGCCCTGCTGTCCTCACCTCAACCGTACCTCCCAAGGCACTTTCAGACAAGCGAACTAATCCCCGCTGCCTCCCGACAAACAACCTTCTTCCGCCAACCACCCAAACATATCTCTTCTCCCTCTCACTGTTCTCTCTTCGCTACAGCCCGATTTCTCATTCAATTCGAATAAGAATTCTTTTCGAAGAGAAAGTCGAACCTCGCATTTCAAAGCCGACTACGTCCGTATCGTACCAAACACCCACCCCTCCCACTACCACAGCCTCCTGCGCCTTGCGGCGAAGATACCTTTCAGCCCACACACCCACAATTGATCAGCGAAACGGAAGGAAGCATACAACGAACGCCTTCCCATCGGATCGTACAAAAGAAACCGAATTTTCCCTCTCTTACACTTCCATACCACGGATACTGCTGTGCTCTACTTGGTACCTGCATTGCTAGTACACGACTCTGCCACCAACCACCACATCAACACCCAAACTCCCCGAAAATAACCTACACAATGGGCCTCTTCAACCGCACAAAGCGCTCCTCAACTTCCTCCTCCGCAAACTCCACCGCCCCAAACAGCGGCGTCACAACCCCCACCGCAGTCGACAACCTCTCCACCTCACCCACTTCCTCCA
>JAFJYG010000739.1:0-26988 GCA_017366145.1 Cadophora sp. M221
GAGCACTCGACGCTAGCCACTTTGGGGCTAGCCCACGATGAGAGCCTCTTATATAGAGCTCTCATCGACACCTTAGAGTAGCTCTTTAGACTTGAACAAATACATACCTGCAACCAAAGCTTTGCACTGTGTATATCGAGTCTCACCACGATTGACTAAGTTGTTACTTATTGCGGGAGCTCTAGGTAACATGTGCAATTAACACATATAATTAATATAAAAACCTTTTTAAAAGTAGCGAGTAATAATATAATAGTAAGTACTTTCTTTTTCTTTATAATTAAAGTTGTTATAACAATTATAAAATATCTTTTTTTCTTTTTATTAGTATTAATAATAAGTTAAATAATAAAGCTTTTTACTAAAAGTTTTTAAACTTAATAATTATACATTTTAAAGTTCAAAACATTTTATTTAAAGATTTGAAATTGTTTTCTAATTATTCCCTTAGGGGGTTTTAATATAATTAAGTATTAAGCGACTTATTAATAGCTCTTATTATATTTATTTATTATAATTAAAGGCTTTTTATTATTAGTTTTAAAAAAGCTAAGCTTTCTTTTATTACGTAAATATTATATTATTACTTTTATATTTTATAAAAAATTATTACTCTATTACAATTCTGAGTTTATTAATGCTTTATTTATTTCTTAAGTAACTTTTAAGCCTTTTTCACTTTTACGAAGCAAATCTTATAAGCTCTAAGTTTAAAAAGAATTTAATTTTCATTAGTATTACTTTGTTTTAAAGTATTTTTATTATATTGTAATTTCTAAGAAAATTGATTAGTTATAACATAAGTCAAATTTTTAATATATTAAATTTTAAAGTCAAATAAGCGTATTTAAGTAAGCCATTTAGTAAGCAAAGCGCTAATATAATTATATAAGACTTTATTCAATTAAGCAATTAATATATGAACATTTATTTTGATAATAAATTATATACTTTCGTATTACAAAAGTCGTGTTAAAGCGAAGCGATTCCTTGTTTAAGCGGTTGTTATTTCCTGATGCGAAACCACCAACATAAAAATTATTATGATAAGAATTTAAATTCTAAATTTCAAAAGAATGGATTAAAAAATAAAAAAGTTATTAATTATTAAAGTGAGAGGATGTAAATGGCGGTGAGTTAAGCGAGGTGGCCGGAATGGGGGGGTGGGGACTTAATCTCCGGTGGAGAGCGTGGTACTCTATTACTTGATCTTGTAGTTTGTCAAACGTAGTCTTGCTAAGGATTTCAACCTCTGTATCCAAGTCCCTCGAAACGGAGATATCATGGGCATTGGTCAATCTACTCTCTTTTCACCGCCTAACGGCGAACGCCAGTCTCTCCAGCTCGCAGTTTCAACCGCTTTTGACGATCATGGTGTCTCGACTTGCTCCTGCGTTGGGTTCTGCTCCATCTTTGCGGTGGAGGAGAACATTCGGGGACTGGAGTCCGGCAACGTGCTTGAAGGCGAGATCACCATTCAGGATATGGAGACATGGTCTGTAGCGGGTTGTCCACTAGCCAAATTTCTACTTAGCAGCACTGCAGGGGCGGGATTGGAAGGACTTATAGTGTTGCACCTTACAATCGAAAACGCAAGATTGGTATTAATGTTACGAGTAATTCCACTAAATCTAATGCTAAGATACATCGTTCGAAGAGCCTAATTAACGTTTCATAAAGATATTATTAAGTGAAAATGAGGGGTGACCGGAATGGTAGGGTTGGGACTTAATGAGGACGTGATAGGATTCACCACTAAACTGGAAAGCATTTAGAATTCTTCAGCACCTAAGTTTACAGAAGCCTTATTAGGTTATGCCAACCCGCCTCACATAAGAGCGAGAATTGCGAAGTCACCCGGTTTCAATATCTCGGAGAATAGGAATTATCACCAATTCCACTTCTATTCGTTCATTCAGTACCTATCATCAGACCTACGCGAGAAACCAGGTCATATGAGGCATATTCATTATCTTTTTTTTGGAAGCTCGAGGCCTCTCTATAGATCTGGGGGCGCCCCTTGTTGATATGAGCTCAATGACAGAGCTAGTGCTGGCGACGGGAGCGCGTCTCACAGAAAGCAGCACTAAGCTTCTCTCGGGTTTCGTTCTAGCTGGCGTCGGTCTGTTACAACATTCTCTACAAGAATTTGTGGTATACCAGTCCGATTGGCCTTAGCTATGGATTATGATGATGTCAAGTGGGATAGCGATTGGAAATCACGCATAGCGAAACACCATCCTCTTATTTGAATCTGTGGATACATGTTGGAGTATGCCGTACGATTTTGAAACAAGAGGAGGTTAACATTCGCAACAACCCCTTCATTAAAATAATTTCATTAGACGACCAAGGCGACGTTCAGACTATTGCTAGCGAGTCTCATCTTTCAATTGAACCCCTTTACACGATTCAATACCCCGAATCTCGACCAGAGCTAGCCGTCACTTCTATGACCAAGAGTGCTCTAATCCGTTATATGGAGAGTATTCAATGCTTCTCCGGAGACAAGTTCACCGTTTTTTCATCGCTCCTACTAGAGTTACGCCAAAAGATCTTGCGCATCGCATTTTCACTTCCTCGAATTGCTACGACTTACTTCGATTCTGGCTACGAGGCCTCGGTCAGCCAGTTTAAAGAACGGGGCTTCTGGTATTTCGTAGAGATCTCCCTTGGAGTGTTTCAAAGAATTTCGGCAGCAACCTGAGTACAGCCTTCCTCGACCCGGCTGCTTTAATTTGCAATTTGATATTCTTCACTTGAAGAACCTGCCATTTCTGAAGACATTACAGAAGCCAAAAGTTTTACTCGATTGTCCTTGCGAGTTTGATCCGTGGTGCACGGGGCGACCTACTTTGAGTACGTCACGTTTCTAGCTGTTGATCGAGGTGTCTTGATTTAATGCCATGACTATGCCATTATGCTTTGATTCTTCTTCCTACGCTTACGATACCTTATCGTTTTGATCAACGATGTCAAGATTCACAAGGACAAGAATAAGGGCAGCGTTTGAAAAGAGAAGGAAATCAAATCCTATAAGGCGAACGCGGCTCGAAAAGCCACCATATATATGGTCTTTTACGCCGGTCATAATAACGACTTCTTACTAATAATATATCAGACGTGAGATGGAAGAGCATATGTTGCAGGTCTCATTAGCACAGGGAACCCACTTCCTGCGAGACAAATATGAATATATCTCGCCAACAATTACATTTATGAATGTATTAACGATCGGAAAGCCAATTAGCCGGTGATGCGGACTTGGTTGGACTAGGAGTCAGGATTTTGATTGGCATCAAATTAAGTCGCTTATGTAACTTGTGTTGTGCTAAAATGTGGACCTGCTAAAACTCGTAGCAGATCACGGTTTGTTAAATAGAGTTGTGTATTTGCGGTAGCCTTATAGTAGATTACGTTGCTAATATAAATTTTGGTGAAGATTTTGCTGTTACTAAACACTGGCATTTGGCAAGTGAATTGAATTTGGCTCAGCGGCACGACTTGAAAATATGGCCTGTCCTTAGTTGCCATTGAATTAATCTCAATATTCAGCATAGTCTTCCTTATAAGAGTTGTGTTCATGTTCCACTATGAAAGGAGACTCTTTGCAAATCAGGCGCGAGGGCGACGACGCGAACGTGATTTTCAGTCAGAAGGATCTAGGGTGTCTGGGAGTGGTTACGCAATAAAATTGACAAAGAATAATGAGACATGTTACGGTGTGTGTGGATTTTAAAATGCTTGAAGTCAATGTACCTGTCATTTTTTCCGGCACGTAGGGTTTTCCGGCACGGAGGGATGGACGTTACGCAGCCTCGTTCAATACTTACCGAACTTCACCTCATGCGTGATTGTGTTGAAGCTTGGTGCGATGTTTAGCTCTACTATCAATGGAACAATAGAACAATAAGAGTATTGCCCTTTTTGTCTAAGTGTTCCAGTACCAGCATATCAACTCCGTCGCACTGCAACCAAGTTAGAAGTGCTAGAAACAGCTAGGCGCCACTAACTCGTCATTTCAAGGAACAAGATAAGTAATTTCAAGGTATGAAGCTGGAGCGTTAATCGGCTGCGAGCGGCGATGCTGGCAGAACATTACAGTAGAAACACGTGTTAAAAGCACCGCGTTAGAGCATCACTCAGTTAGGCTAATTGTTATCCCCTTTAACTGCTCTACTATAATCATATTTCACCGTTGTATCTCCGCAGGTCCTGCGCACCCAGCCTCAGAATGGTATGCCCTTGAGTTAGAGGTCCTGAGATGGTTAGCTATTGCAAAGTGATCATAAGTAGACACTTGGATCCCCACGAACCCAGTTCTTATGTTGGAAAATGCGTGCTTGGCGAAATTAATATGGCGGACACCGGAAAATCCCAGATCTTATTACCGGTTTTCAGCAGCTTCTTAATGGTGAGCCTCCTTAAGCAATTCCCATGGCGTGGACTGAGTCTAGCAGGAGTTTTCGATTTCACATGCAAGTTGGGTATTAAGCGAGCAAGAGTGTGCTTTTATACTACGAATTATATCCAAAGGTCAAAGGTCGTTTTTGCTGCCAGTGGTACCAACGGAAGCAACCTTGGAACTACCGGCACGTTCTTACCGGATATTCACCCGAGAACAATTTGAGTCATCGTTAGAAGAACTTCTCGGCGAATATAGGCAAGATGAAGATCAAACCTCCGATCTGGGCAACGCTATAGGATGTGGCCATACTCAGGTTACCCGGGACAAGCATGAGTGGTCAAGACCGAATCGTCGTCCTTCAACAGGTCGGAGAAGGCTTAGAAGACGCCATCGCAACTTCAAGCACCTCAGAAAGTCTATCGAGTAAATTCTCGAGTGTCAGTTACCCGGGAATCCTTTGGGGATACTATTATGTTTAGAGAGCATTCCTTTATAGTAGCACGTTCTGTCGGTGCAGTACCGGTTCATGTACCACGCCGCATGTGTGAATATATTCCAATGCGAGTATGGTGACAGAGTAATAAATGGTTGGTTCAAAAATCTGTGTATTTCTAAAGAGAGTGCGAGGAGAGCCAGCCTATATACTACGAGACGCCACCGAATCTCCACCGAAACCCCTCCGGCAGGCCTCTGACCCCCCATGTATCAACGAAAGTACGCCTGTACCATCTAGGTAGGCTTCTGCAGGGGCCTGTGGACCAACAAAAGCTGTACGAGCTGCTTCCAAGAATGGTGGATCTCTGAACATCGACAACATGAACCCATTCGGAAAAATCTACTCTGCTGTAGAGGCCCACCTCAACTCCGAGAGGGAGCTAAGCGCTATTGCTGAAGAGCAAGGCATCACCAATCGAGCATGGGGCAACACTAATAGCACTAACTTATTCGCTGAGCGCGTTATACCTCAACCAACGACTTATGCGATCCCGCCTCGTAGTGATGGACCAACATCTCGGCATCAGTCTGACTTTGCCAACTACAGGGACAACTCCGCACGGGACGAGATTACCAGAGCACTGAGGCAACAAGACGAGGAGCTGTTTGCACCCAATTTCTTCCCTACCTTAGAGAAGGTTGCTAGGGACCCAAGCAGGGTTAACGCAAGGGATTTGGATTTCATTACTGAAGGGTTGGAACACATAAGGATTCTCGGAGCAGTGGTTCAAAGAGCCTCTAATGCCAATTTCACCGCTGAGGTCAACATGTTTATGTTCTTTGAAGAGGCTCAAGAGCAAGCTGCCGTCGACTACGGTGCAGCAAATTCGGGTTCCTTGGGGTACAACAAGCGTGCCAGGGATGATCATGGTTGCCGCTGGTGCATGAATCAACACCAGCCAGGCATGAGACCTCAGGAGTATCATGGTTACATGAACCAATGCTATGACTACAAGAAATGGATCGGTCTTGGTATTATCCACGGTAATAGTTGTGCTATTACTAGCTTAAGAAGATTCGGTAAAGTCGGAAGAATCGTCTTTAAAAGTTAGTATTTAATATTATATATAATATTTAGAATATAAAAAAGACTTATCATCGTCTAGTTGATTTAATATATGGCCTATATTAAAGGCCTTATGCGAAGTCTTATAATGAGTTATATAATTCGACGTAGAATAATATACTCTTTGATTAAGCCAAGTTTTACTAAAGTAAGTTAGTATTTATATTAATATTAAAGAAGTTACTTACCGGCAACTCGGATAAAAGCACTTAATAATAATTATACGATAATTATCGATATTTTGCGGATTTTCTTTAATAGGGTTTAAAACCTTCGAAAATAGCTTCTTTTTAAATATAAGAGCTTAAGTTTCTATTACGTCTAAAGCGAAATTCGAATTGTTTTGAGTTATATTTAACTTAATAGCGGCTTGTTATAAGGTAGACATTTTAATAAGTATAAAAGCTTATAATAGTCGTATATATAATATATATAGTAATAGTAATTGTCGGTGCAGTACCGGTAAGAAAGCACCGAACGCTTGTTGATATATCAAATACGTTAAAGTGCAGTGAGACAGTCAGTCAAAAGTATGGTATGGTTGTGAAGTCTGGCTCTTCTAAGAAGTGCTGGAGGTGGTTTATATATACATGTATACCCCTCCGAAGGGGGTCCGAGACAGGTCCGTACCGCCTCAGGCCTACTTCCGAAGAACCTCGGCACAAGCAGTTCCTTGCGTACCAACAGTAATAGTAATAAGTTGGTAGTAATAGTTATTAAAAGGATTTTTAATAAAAAGAAAAAGTTATTCTTAAGGAATTAATAACTGTTTATATATTTAATAACAGTGACCTTGTGTCTGAACTAGTGGATATCCATGCAGGAGCTATTGCCCTAGTAGAACGAAGCCCCATTAAAGGTTTAGGAGAAGAGAGAGTAGGCTAGAGATGGATGTCGGTAGTGAAGGAGAAAACTTCGACAATTTTAAGAGATATCCTTTTTCTTGAGTATTGTTATTCTAAACCCTTTATTCTAGTTTTTGACCATACGAAACAAAACTAAGAAAGTCAGAGCCAATTGTGTGTATAATCGTAGTGGCAAGAGACTTACAGCTGAAAAAAATTGCGCCTCCGCGTATCGTATATATCTTTCCTCACACCTGCTAAGAATACCTGCACTTCCTCAGGCTGCCAACCCAAGGCGCGCGTGAAGAGCCCCATGGTGAAGCCTTCTAGCCCATCCAGCATGTTGGCTTGGTTCCACATACCTAGCAATTTATGCTTCTTGTCTCTGGGCCACCGATTCGTCGGCCATTTGAACTCCTCAGGCTGCACGTTGACGAAACCTGCCTCGCGCATCCACTCCGCGTAGTGGTGGGGGTTAGTAAGTTGCTGGTTGTTGCGGTGTGAGGCTTCTACCATGACTACGAAGTTATTGGCTGTCACATGCATGCGGCATGTTGCTCAGCCTGTCGCTCACCGAAATGCATTTAAATGGACTGCGACGCTGGATATGACCAAAATCTGCCTTCGCTGACGAACTGGGCTGCAAAAGTCCGTGCTTTACAGGCTGCCTTGGTTTCCCGTTCCTCGCCAAGCACCTCCTGCATCCGCGACCATCGTCCCCGTCAGTGCCACCCCTACCTGCACCTCCGCTATCGACTCCTTCAATCGTACCGTTCGCTCTCCGCTCAACTCTAGATCCTCTCGCAGCCCCGATAAGTGAACCAAGGCCGCGTCCATTCTTTCCCGCACACCATGGTGAAGCAAGCATGCGGCCACGTAACTCTCCTTACTATCCGCTGCAGCCACTGCCTTTCGCACTGACAACGTGCTCATCATAAAGGAAAGGAAACGTTCCGCCAACAAGCCTCGCACCAAGCTCTGCTTGAGTTCCTCGTCAGCCTCTGTTTCCATTAGCCTCCGGCTTCAACCCTCCGATCAAAATAAGTCAGGCTATGCGTACGTCTTTCAATCGCCCCTTGCATCCTTCGCGCGAAATACCTCTCCCAATTTAACTGCCCCACTTTTCTGCCTTCGCACGTGCCACTAGCGACTCTCTGTCCTGATGTTGTATTAACTGACGCTTTTGTTGTTGGTCTGATGTTATATTTCTAGGAGAATCGGGCGCCGTGGCCCCTGATATTACCCACTGACGTTAGCGTACTAGCTGGACACGTCAAGGACACGCCCCACCCAGCCCGATTGGGCCTCTGGTGCTGCGCCAGCAGGTTCGTACGTACTATCCCCCCCCCTAAATAAAGGTAAATACCCTGCTTCTACAGGGGAGTGGAACAGGGGGTTTTAACGAATAGCAAAGCTAGGGAATCCTCTAGAAATCCTCACCCTTCAGCTCACCGCTTGCCAAATGCAGCAAAATATTGATGTCATTCAAGCTACTTGTAAAACTACTCTAACTCAGTACTTTATAAGTCCCCCTCGTGCATCAATCACAGCTTTACATCTCCTTCACTAAGAATTAAAAAAAGATTTAATAAAGCCGTTTGGGATAGCATTCCAAGCCTCTCAGATAATCTGTTTAAGCTGATCTAAAAGAATCTTAAAAGCGTCATAATAAGCTTAATAATAATACGCTTGAATCCAGTTTTTTATCTAATTCTATACGTGTTAAATAAGATTAAGATCCGAGGAGTATTTAGGGAACTTTGTTGGTCCACAGGTCCTTACATAACCATACTTTGCTCTAGAAAAGGGGGTGCAGATCAAGGTTAGGGGCCAGAGCCTAACCGGACTAGTTTCGGGGGACATTCGGTGGGGTTTCGTAGTATATAGTCTGGCTCTCCTCGCACTCTCTTAAAGAATACACAGATTTTTAACCATACATTTATTACTCTGTCACCACACTCGCATTAGAATATATTCACATATGCGGCGTGGTACATGAACCGGTACTGCACCCACAAACTTAATAAACTTAATTCCACGGCGTAAAAGGTTGCTTATTATCTCTTAAGACCTATAGCAACTTACGTTATCGTGTATCCAAATGAATCCGTGTTACTAATTCATTTCCACGAACCTTTAAATATTCTCTAATATTACTACGTCGTACTTAAACGAATCCATACTCCCCCAATCCTTCTCCTAAAAGACAGCTAGCCCTTTGCCTCCTATAACAATCGTCTCGTGGAACATCCACGCAAGCTGTTTGCGATATTTGTATTATAAACACTCAAATTGGTATCTATCGCTCCCGTTAACTTTATAAGTAATATATAACTGAGTATATACTCTTCTAAAGGCCCAAACCTCGTCTGAGAATATCTGACGGAAAACGCGCTGTCGAGACCAAGTTATACCTTCCTCCGCGAACTCTAAACGCTTTACCTAAACCTCAAGATCGTCAGAAAATCTTTTACGCTTTACAATTCGTCTGCCGTAACCTACGAGCTTGATAGTTGTACGTAAGGCCTGTGTACCGTAGCCTTCTAAACTAAACTCTGTGACGCTTGCCCTAGAAAGACGACAGTCACGTGTGGCTGAAGCCTCACATATCAACACAAGGGGAATATATGACGATACCAAGCATCAACTTAGAATCAATAACTACAGAGGAAAGAAGGTAAGGAAAGAAGAGGTCTATATACAAAGGGGCGGTATGCCTAGCACCATGGTAATCTCGGTACGTCCCAATCGGGTAGTACTAAGTGGAGCCGGTGGAAATGAGGCTCTGAGCCTCGTCGGTCGTCACAAACTCTAGCGTGACTTGGGGTATGTATTTATATGCGACGTATCGGTAGGAAAGCGAAACTGTAAGCCAATATTCAAGTTGTTGTCGTTTTGGTGTACGAATTTTAGGATTACGGCTATATCATCGCTTTTAAGGAGTTACCCGGGTATATTTTGCTCGATCGATTTGCCTGTTTATATAGCCGTATTTCTCTCGTATCTTATACCAAGAAATATTGAAATCTAAAGCCGTTTTAATTCGTATTTGTTGGTCCACAGGTCCCTACATAGTCATACTTTGGCCGGAAAAAGGGGGTACGATTCAAGGTCAGGGGTCAAGACCACAGTCCTGGGCCGAGCGGTTCCTTGGCAACGTAGGTGCGCCTTCCTACTTTGCTCACCGAGTTGCTCTGCAGCGCAATTTTAGCCCACCAATTTGCTCAACAGAATAGCGCCTCGCTGTCACCAACTAACGAAGTAAGGTTGCGACTTGCTCACCGAATTGGTCTCGCCGTGAAATACAATTTGTTCTCAGCGTAGCAACAACGACTGCGCCTCGCTGTTAAATGGCCAATGCAACCAACAGCCCCCTGCGACGTTTGATGTATTTGCCCCTAGTCAACCAGATGAGAGCGCCTTCTAGTACAATGGAATTCGCTATAGCGCCACCTTAAAACCGACAACAATTCCCGGAAAACTCTCGGGATTCGATAGTTAGACGAACGGAGAGTATCATTTTCTGTAACTGTTAGCATATCGCAATATCCGTGGCCTAGGAAAACTCACACGCCCTTTTGAAAGAATCGGAGGTTGATCTCCCTCTTCTAAGTTGCTCGTGCTAAAGAGGAGCTTGTGGATTCTGATGGACCCGAGGATGAAAATGAAAGCAAGTATGAAGAACAGTACGTCGAAAAGAATCGCAAAGAGGACTACGAACCATGGTACAGCTGCAAGGCAGTGAGCGGCGTCAAGGATCCAAGACAATTCGAAGCGCATTGTGCAGATGTAGCTGGCACCCGTGAGGCAACGTAAGGAGCCTTTATCACACCCGAAGTAACGCCGAGGCAACGTAAGCGTATGACTCAAGTAGCATAAGACTTATAACCAAGTAGATTTATAGAACAAGCAGATCAACCTCACTGCAACTCTAATGCTTCCTCAAGGTACTATCGAATAGCCTAGTAATAATAAATCTAATTTAAATCCTGTCCTAGCCGCTTCCTCTGCTTGGATCTTAAGTCCCTACCCCACCATTTGGACCACCCCCCCATTTGGACCACCTCGCTTAGCACACCACCACTTTCACTTATTCAACTTCAATAATTAATAACTATTCTATTCCTTTATTAATTTTCTTGATTTTTGGCATATGAGCTGAGACAACAATGAAGCCAAAATATACTGAGTACGATATGCTTCAAGCTATTAATGCGGTTAAAAATGGCAAGTCCGAACGATGCGCTTCAATTGAGTGGGGTATTCCGAGGTCTACTCTTAAACACCGCATTCATAACCCAAATACCCATCAAGAGGCTGCTAGTCACTTGCAAAGGCTACCCCCAGTGCTAGAGGACCGTCTTACGCACTGGATTTTGACTCAAGAGACATTGGGGTTCAGTGTTACTCATGCACAAGTACGGCTTTTTGGGAACCGACTTTGCGCACTTCAAGGGGACCCTCAACCACTCGGAAAACGATGGGTACAGCGGTTTTTCAAGCGGAATCCTGTTTTAAACACCAAGAAGCAGTATTCTATTGACTCTGTACGTGTCAATAACGCAACATCCGATGTTATTAAGCCATGGTTCCAGAAATTGCAGATTCCAGCTATCAAGGCAATTCTACCTGAAAATCGGTGGAACATGGATGAAGCAGGAATCATGGAAGGCTTTGGGGTTAATGGCTTGGTTATTGGCCATGCAAATCGACGTTTTGTTCAGCGAAAACAGCCTGATTCCCGGAATTGGACCTCGTTCATTGAATGTATCTCTGCCACCGGCAACAAAACTACGTCACTTGTAATATACAAGGGGAAATCAGTCCAGCAACAGTGGTTTCCAGCAGATATCAACTTATTTAAGGACTGGCAATTCACAGCAACAGAGAATGAATGGACAGATAACGCTACCGCATTAGAGTGGCTTGAAAAGGTCTTCATTCCTCAGACGCAACCACGTGATCAGCAACCCCGATTACTAGTCTTAGACGGCCATGGAAGTCATGAGACTACGGAATTTATGTGGAAGTGCTTAGAATACAACATATTTCTGTTGTTTTTACCTGCACATACGTCACACGTCTTACAACCTTTGGATTTATCCATTTTCTCTCCTCTCAAAGCATCTTACCGGAAACACCTCAATTTATTAGCATCCCTTACCGATTCTACACCAATTGGCAAGCGTAACTTTTTGATATGCTATCATAAGGCACGGCAAGAGAGCTTAACGGGTACGAATATCAAAGCTGGCTGGAGAGCTACCGGTCTTTGGCCAGTGAGTATGGCAAAACCACTGATGAGCCGATTACTATTGGAGAATAGTAATCAAGAGCTGGAAATTGGTGCTCCAGAGGACCTTCAGACTGCCGTGGAAGTGGAGGAATCATCAATTGTGTGGTCTACGCCAAAGGCTGGCAAAGAATTCAGGTTACAGCTCAATACTTTGACCAAAACATCACATGACAACATCCCAACACGTCGACTACTTTTTAAAAAAGCTATTAAAGCTTTTGATCAAAAGGACTTCGCATTAGGACAGGCAGAGATGAAGATACAGCAATTGGAAGCTAAATTGGATCAATTACAACCACGGAAAAAGCGGAGAGTTCAAACTAGCCCAAATTCCAGGTTTGCAGACATTCAAGCTATTCAGAGAGCTCAAATTGCAGCTGGAGATCAGGAAATTGTAGCCATAGAATCAGATTTAGCAGGAGATTCTGAAGCTACAGAAGATTGTATAGAAGTTGAAGCGTTGTAAAGTTATTAAGTGTTGTTTGTAAAGTGGTAGAAAAATGCGGGGTGGTTCAAATGGGGGGGTGGTCCAAATGGTGGGGTAGGGACTTATGGACTCGCTGGAGAGGGCTTGAAAATATAACCCTTCATCGTCTTCACTAAGAGAAAAGAACACCAATACTTAGGTTAGGTCCAAATTCAGTCAGTTCAATAGCTATAAGGGAATGGACATCATTGGCAAGGGCTTTGATAAGCCAAATTTCTATTTCCGGTTCCTTGCGTATGAGTAACTGCACCAGCCCCTAACACACAATACATTAGAATAACAATAAACAGAACTCGAATTTGATAAGCACGGTTCACCAAGGAGAGCACCATGCCCGAATGTTTTTGGATGTCTTTTCTCGTTCCAGAATCTGGAAATGGTGGACCCACGACGCCGCAGCATCGATTAACTCCGAGAGACTATTAACCACAATTTAAGCGGCTGCAAATGCTGGAAAAGAGATCGATATCCACTCCCTTAACTGTGATTATGCACTAGACATGCTTCAGGCGTATCAATTCGGGTACATAAGGACAAAAAACTACATCCAGAACACCGAGGACAGAGAGAGTTGCCTCGACAATTACTTTCGAAAAGGCCATGGACCTACATTGGTATGTAGCAATGAATACTCCTATTATTAAGGTTTTCCCGAACCGCTTCGAGCAATTCCTCCACATTCGTTGCACTCATCCCAAGACCTTCTGTCTGGGATAGTTGAGTCTGCTGAACTCAGTAGGTGTACCACCTCTTGAAGCAGCTCTCTTGTATGTTCCAAATCTTCAGTTCCCAACTCCGAGGTATATTGATCTTCGTGGGTTTGGCTCTGAGCTTAGTTGGCTTCTTGAGTAGTTGTTGCAACAGCTGGAACTCGCTGGTTGGCTTCTTGGTGGGACAGGTTCTCAGACTGAGCTCCGTTGTCTTGGTTGTTTAGAACTGTAGGTGCTCTGGTTGAAACTGTTGAACTTGGTTTAGCTGATCTCTAGATAGCTGAGATTGTTGTGTTTGGGTTTCTCTTAAGCTGTCTGACTCTGAGGTTGGGTTTTGCTGATTCCTTGATATTAGGATTTCCAAACAGCTGAGCCTGCTGTACTCCCGATAGCTGAGATTGCTGATCTCTGTCTGCTGTGAGGTTGTCTGACTCAGGTGTGAAAGGCTTGTTGTTCTTCTGCTTCCGTTGACTCAGATTGCTGGGACTCTGTGGCACTGATGTCGGGCAAGATAATTGAGCCTGGGTTCCTCCACATCTGCGTGTTTGGTCTCTGGGACTCTTGGTCTGTCTTTAGGGGTTAGTGAGCTTGTGCTGAGTTATAGCTCAGGTGGTTGGGGCACAGCTTCTGCTACTACTGCCGCTAGGTTTCTGGTTCTTCTTGTTGCTGTCTGTAATAGTCGGCGCTCCTCCTGTAATTCTGCGGGCCCTCGACGCCGACTATTATATAGTTCTTTAGCTTCTGGCCCTGCTGGAGTTGGGAAACCTTTGCGCGTGCAGCTCTTGGTCAGACTGGCTGATCTAGGCTTGCTACAATAATAGTTGGAGATGTCTTGGATATCTGGATTATAGAGCTGAATAGTTCCTAGCAGGTCTGGGGTGTCTTTGGTGGTTTCGCAGATAGCTGTTGATGTTCTTGTTAATTCTAGAACAGCTGTAAAGCGTTCTAGTAGGTGTTAGATGATTGTGCTTTCCAGTTAGGCAGTGTGCGTGATGGGGTCTGCTCTGCACTGGATCCCTCCTGCCGCGAAATGGGACTTGATCGTGTTTAGTGAAATGTCAACTCTTTTAACTCCGCAGACCTGTAAGGGACTCTTAGGTATAGTCTTTTTCGACAGGATCGATTCTGAGTTGTCAGGACGGAGGGTGGTTGAGAATCTTTGAAGTGATGCAGACTCCGCTGTGAAGGTTGGTGTTTGATAGTAAGTGTGTGGTTTAGTGGGGCCGGACTGCGGGGTTGCGTTTTAGTTCTTTTCTCTTCCTTTGAAGATTACTTCGTAGAAACAATGAAACTTGTTGATCTCTGCAGAGGATCTTCTGCTTCCCTGCGTCGGTCACTAGAAAATCTGACTGTTTCGGAGTGAACATGGTGTTGTTGTATTAGTAAGGAACCCCTCGTCACGTGCACCCACTACCCCTATTCTAGCAGCACGCCACAGGGAGCTAACCAGTCAGTATTTAGACTAGTGTTCTGGTGGTTCGATGGTAAGTGACTGATTGCCCAGCCGTCGCGTTATTAACCTCGAGGGCGATCGATCAACTCGACTTCAATCTCCCGCCCACAGCTCGCTCTCTACTTTGGGATTGCGTACGCTGAGCTCGGAGGCGCAATCACCAACCTCCTCCACAACGGTACTCTAACAAGATGCCTCCTCGTAAGTAACACAACCATCTCCCTCCATCTATGCGATCGCTTCGCATCGGTATTTACCTCTGCGACGACGTCATCATGGTTGGAATACCTTCATTCTTTGCATTAGCTTACCAAGAACGCGCACAGAAGATCCAGTTGTGCCAGCTCCAAAATTCAAGCAAGAGAAGGTGAAGCCAAAGAAGGCCAAATCAAAGTCAAAAACACCCGTCGAGGAGCCAGAAGCTTTAGAGGTTGAGTTCGAGAAGAATGAAGACGAGGACGACGATGAGGAATTGCCCGAGGGCGAATACGTCGTTGAGAAGATCACGAATCACATCATTGATGAGGGTGTGAGTTCTGTCGGTTTTAGGATACCAGCGCGTATGTTAACTCGCTCGCAGACTGGAGAGATTAAGTATGAGGTGAAATGGGAGGGGTTTGAGAAGCGGACGGATCGGACCTGGGAGCCAGAGGAAAACTTGTGCGGCGAATCACTTCCTGGCCTTGAATCCGAGTACATTGCTAATTGGAAACTTTAGGGAGACTGCCTCGGGAATCCTCAGCGAATATCTTGCGTCGGTTGGTGGCAAGGAGTTGATTATGTCTGCTTGGGAGGAGAAGAAAGCCGAGGCTGCACCAGGCAAGAAGAAGGCCCAGGCTGCATCAGGCAAGAGGGGTCAGAGGGGTAAGAAGTGCAGAAAAGCCAACGCAGATGTCGAACCTTTATTCCCACATCTCAGTAAAGTGGACGGCAATCTTGAGCATACGAAGGCCGAGGAGATCCAACGTCCAACAATGTCCTCGTTACATTGTGTCTGCGCTGTTATAGAAACCATCGCAGAGATAGCAGAACTCTGGTTTAATGGGACAACGGACGACAAATACCACCAAGTCCGCGAGACAATGAGGCGGCTCGAAACTAAACTTGAGAATGGCCCCGAAGCAACCCTACACCACAACGGATCGTTTGACGAATCGCTTGACCAAGCCTTGCAACTTATCGAAAACATTGCCAAGAAAGCATCCGTAGGTTCGTGAGATGTAGCTCCCCTAGGTCACTTAACGACACTAACATTCGCCAGTGCTAGGAACAATTCACAAGAGCCATCCATCGTCTGCGAAGCCTACGAACGAGCCTAATGTCGGTTCATCATCAACCAACCATCCCCAGCCTGTCAGTCAATCAGCATCGAATCCCTCACAGGATACACAGCCGCCAGGGGATCCTTATGCATCAACACAAGAGGGTGGAGGTGGAGGTGGAGGTGGAGGCGATGGCGCGGTCCCCATGCCTTCAGGTTCGTAGAGTGTAGATCCCCGGGGTTTACGAGATGCTAATATTCCACCAGCGCCGGACGCAGTTCATCCCTCATCTGCGATGTCCGCACCTACTATTTGTTTGGTAACAGACCACTCCCCGTTTCCTACTCCGACGGCCATTTCACAAATTCCGTGCGCGCACAATGTCGATCCATCTTCGACCAACATCATTTCAGATACGCAATGCACCAAGGGTTTTGACCCAGGATATTTGAGAGATGGAGGAGACGGCAGTTTGCGTGGGGTCAAACGCAACGCTCAAGATGAAGCACCACAACAAAACAGTATATACTCATGTTCGTATATGACCTCTTCCCTATTGCTGATATTTCACTAGCACCAAAAGCAGTTCACCAGCCCCATTTGTTAATTTCGAGATACCCTCCTCCGAATTCCTCACACGAATACCACGCTGGTTTATCATTGAATAGCAACTCTCCGCCGAACAGTAGTCTACTTGAAGAAGCACTTGGAAATGAAACGGGGTCTAACAAAATGTATCAAGATGTCGTACACCAGGTCAAGCGCATCCGGGTTGACGATACACGTTCGTAGAATATTGCTTCTCCGGCTGACTAGTCGCTAATGTTTCACCAGCGTTGAACGCAAACCAGGCAATCGACTCCCCGTCTCCAGCATCAAATAAACCCTCCAGTCCCTTACACCATACAGGTGAGAGGGGAAAAGATGAGCAATTACGCGAGGCGTCACAACTAACTCCAGGGACGAATCCGGGCGGAGCCAAAAAAGACTGGAGATCTGTCACAGGGATAGCAGTGTCTACATTGCCTAAGATTCCAAAGATTCCAAAGATTCCAAAGGGTATAAAAGATCATAATTCCAGAATATTATCTTTTACTGATTAGAGTAGGCATCCTATCACAAGAGTCACAGTTGAAGCCCTTTTCACCGCCAACAACAATTTTCCTTTCGACATTACACATAGCTATGGTTGAGGCAGAGCTGGAGTTTGTTTGTTTGCGATCCGATAGTAGTGATACAGCATCAATCTTAATGAGTAATTCTGGTTGTGGAATTCGAGTATGCCTGTCACTATCAATTTCAGGGTCGCTAGCAGAGTGGTTGGGGATGCAGGCTCTGCATGGCGAGATTGTGGAAGCAGCAAAACTTTGCGAGTTTCTTAAATCTTGGCTTTTCCAGAATCTAGAGAACGAGAACTCGCCTGCCACTTTCGAAGGACTTTCAAGGACCGCAGATCAATGGGTCACCCTTCGACGGCCCGACACATGTGAGAAGGTACAAATTATGTTCAACAATCGCTGGTTCAACTTCATAGGACGGATGTTGATACAACTTCATGCTCAAACAAGGCAGTAAGAGCCAAGTGAATTTATCATCTTCTTTTAATCCACTTCACTGATGCCTCTTGAAACGACTGTACTTCTCCAGTGTACACCTTATTTTCTACACGATCAACCAACTGTCTTCCCCCTATCTCTGCAAAACCTTTGGGATCGGGGTCCGCTTTGATACAACCTCCCAGTCCGTCCTCCGGTCCCCAGCGTAACTCTACGCTGGCTTTATCTACGTGGCAAATCCAGAAGTCAGTGGCCTTGGCATCTGATTTCTGGAACAAGACTTAGCATAAATAGATCTGGGCCATGAAAACCTGACCTACCTCCTTCCTCGCAAATTTTTTCGCAAATTCCACCAATATTTCTTCATCGTTGTACCAATTTACGCTCATGATCTGCAAGCGTCTTAATGTGAAAATCGTGCTGAAAAAGGTATGCTGAATTTGTAAAATACTCCACGGTTTAAGATAGTAATTGCCCTTTTAATGTAAAGGGTAATTGTATTTGTAAAATCGAACGATTTCGTGATTGCTTGATGAGATGAGAGGAATAATATGCGATGTGTGTGGAGCGGACGAAGAGGTCTAGGCCGCTCTTGTGAGTCTTTTATATGCGAGGTGGCGAGATATATGCTTACTGCCGCAGACAATTCCTTCTTCGGTATGAAGTTCGTGGGATTAAATGATTTTGAGATTAGCGGAGTGAATGAGAAACAAGATATGCTTATGGTGAGACGGTGGTAATGATTTTTGCCCCATATAACAAATTAGGCTGATCTGTCTATCTGCGCTGGCGCCCAACCTACACACACCATTTGGTGGTGTGTCAAACCGTTTCGTCAAGCCCTCCACTCATTCCTTTCCATCGACCCTTCTGGACGCTCCGTCGGTTTCCCACTGGGTCGCTCACTCAACGCCATGAGGACGCTTGCAGCTCGGAGTGGGGCCTCGTCGCCGATGTAGGTGTATCTCATGTGTCGCTGTGCAGACTAGGTAGAGGGAGCTGTCGCGAAAATCTCCTCATATTGATGACTGGTAGGCTCGATAACTTGGCTCAGTTTGACCCTTGGTTGGTAGCCTCGCCTTGCTGTATTCTCCGTGTTTTTGCGCTCATCATGATTGTGAAGAACGACGAGGGCTACACCTTCGCGTAAAAATTAAGTGATCCGGTGGTTGCTAATGTGGGACTGTGCAGGATACCATAGACCGGATCATGGCGCGTTGATCTCAACTTAAGGCCTTTGACCAAATGTGATTTGCTAATGGAGCCATCCAGTAGCCTAAACGAATGCGTTGTCAACGATAAGTTGGCAACCATTACGATATTGCGGCCAGCTGCGGGGTGGCATGTGACCACACTCCAGCACTCCTCATTGTCTGGGAAGTAACGAATGAGATAGCGAGGCAGCGCAGAGAGCAATAAAACAATCTAGTATAAACATGGCTCCCCTGATGGCAACGATGGCATATGGCCTTTGGAGACGCTGGGTTGCTTGGTATGGCATCTGCGGCGAAGCGGTGGGAGGAACCCTAACCCCTAACCCTAAGCCAGCTTTGGATTCCCTGGAGACAGTGAGTGTGATGGGAGATCTGCTTCTCGGGGAAAAGATATGCGACCGAGAGCTAACTGCTAGACAGGAGACGTCCTTACCAATGTTGACCTCGGGAGACCTCATCGATTTATGAGGAAACCTAACGTTCAAAATCGTGGTCGATTGTTCAAAGACACAATACGGGTTGATATGGCCTGCCAGAGTCCTTGGCAGTGGTGTCATGAATACCAGAACAAGGTGAAAGGTAGAGGAATGCAGAGAATAAGCCTTACTTGTAGGTTGACGTCTGAGACCGCCACATCGGCCTGTTTCTGTCAAGCGAGTGGGAAGTCATCGAGGCTGAATACGTCCCTCTCCTGACAGGCTAATCCGGCCGAGGCATGCACTGTCGATGCATAAATGCACCGGCTTCGGGTTCAACATGCCCACCGGCTAGGGATCGAGGCGTTGCTGGTGGTGAAGTACCCTTGCTTGCTTGGGGCGGGCAGTAATTGCTTGCTGGCCTGCCGAGACTCCGCACATCGAGGTTGCGTCTCGTTCATCAGCGAGCGCCGTCGGACAAGACAATCGTCATGGCATATATTGAGGCACACTCACTTGGATTAGAAGGCAGATGGGAGAGGCTCCCGAATTTAAACGCCGCCAAATGCTCTATACATATTTGTTCTCACGTTTGGAGATTGGAGGTGGAACTAGGCAATGTGTCACGGTTGTCAATGGATCACCCAGGAGGGTTCGGCAAGTCGGGTGATCTTCGTCCTTTTTCTTTTGCTTGAAATGCGCAACAACTACAGATGAAAATGTTTCTACAAGTCGAGCAAGCTTCCTGTATGTTTTTCGATTTTATGGAATCACTGGAACATGGCAGTTCTATTTCGGGGGCGCCTGAAAAGAAGACCTTCACCGACAAGATGGATGTTTAGTTCCTCATATGCAGGTCTCAACCACAGTTAGCCAGGTTTTGCACTTCCCGATCAAATTTCAGCCAGCATTCCCGCGGGAACCAAGCCGGTCTTGAAACCGTGCCCCAGCGTAGGTGGGCGTTCGCTTACATCCCGAGTTCAAGTGCCGCGTCACGAGGTGTCTGCCTGGAGGGACGAGGTCCATTGAGCCGTAATTAATCTTCCTTTGAGTTTCGTATCTGCACTCGAAAAATCCCCCCATCTACGGAGGTACAGCGGGTTAAGTGTTACCCCCCCCCCCTTAACCTAAAAGGGTAGCATCACGCCAATGCGTCCAACACACGTGCGTACTGTATTTTGAGTGTAATTATCATGAAAGAAGCATTGAATTAATGATTAATATGTAAAATTTCCCTCCGCATTAATAACTGCTTAACAACAAGCTAGTATACTCTTCCTTAGAGCTTTGAATGAAGAATTGTATGTAGAACACAATACGGAGTAGAAAGTCGCCTTAAACGCATTGACGTGATATTACCCTTCTGAGTTCGTTCTCAGCCCCCTGCTTTTGACTAGGGGTAACCCTTAACCGCTGTACCTCCGTATGTCTTCATGATTCAGTTCTCTACCTCACCTTAGTAGGAAGCCTCATCTCGGAATTTGATCGCTGAACTCTACTGGAATGTTTCCAAGAGTCGATGGTTGTTGCGGTCTTAATGCTGGCTGAGGCTTGAGTTCGGGGAGCTGTTGATATGGCTCAAATGTGGGTTGCCGTGGCAACGCCGAAGCCAGTCTCGACTTGGGAATATCTAGCAGTCTGACTTTTGGCACTGTGTCATAGCTATCATATAGATCTGATTCTTCGCGCTTTAGTCTCTCTTGGTTATTAATCTGGGCCGAATCTGGACGTTGTTGCGTGGGAATCGTTGAAGTGTCTCCTTCGACGCGGATGCTAGGATAAGCGGGAGCTCGCACAACGGGGGTAATCACAGAGGCAAAAGAGACTCCTCGTACGATCTGGGCGGTCGGATCTCCAAGGAGGGGAAGCGTTGCTCTCTGTTGAGGCATTATTACCGGCGTTGCTGAGGTAGTTTTCTCAGGGTTCTATTGTGGTTCCTTAACATGATTTCTCCAAGAGTTCAGGTCCTTCTTAATCTCTGCCTCCAAGGCCAACGGAGGCCATTTAGACATCTCCTTCTCCTTCACAACCCTCGCCAGTTGTGTTGTTAGGGCTGAGCGTAGGGTAGGGCATCTGTCCCCTAGAAGTCCGAATCGATTGTCTCCCCATTCCTCAAAGCTCCCCCGGAATATCTCCCACAAGCTCTTATCTCTCTCCGCTCCCGTCGTCCACCGTTCAATCCATTGGTCGATGTCGGCGCCGTCGTCTGAGAGTGCTCCCCGAGGCGCAACATACTCAGGGGGCTGCATTTGCGTGGAGGACTGAACTAATGGAGTGTTCCTTCCCTAAGTATCATTTTCGCTTTGACGCTTGCTGGAAGACCTCCTTCGACTGTAGTGCAATCCCGAACAAGGAGCAACTCGAAGATTTGTTTGTCAATTTCCCCTTGGTGGCTAGGCCTAAAAGCGAAATAAGACAGAAGTGTGATAAGTACTACTCACTTTGAAATGTAATGAGCCCCTCGGTGAAAAGTTGAAACGCAAAATAACGAGCGAGAGGTAGATCGGGTTTGGCTAGATGCAGATTACCGCTCAGTAAGTCAAATGAAGCAACTGAACATGCAGATTTTGAACACAAGCAAGAAAGCAAGAAACAGATAGTTCTAAACCCTATGTTTATTAAAAAGCAATAATCGATCAAAAACTAAAGTACCGAGTTGGGGTATCAACAATCCCATGTGCCCACACCAAGGAATCTACCAAACCTCGACTCCAGCAATGAATGTGCCTCGCTTGCTTGCTCTTAGCCAAAACAAAGCAGGGCAGGCAAGGGAAGGGAGACAAGGTAAGCTTTCCACTTTCTCTCCCTCTTTTCTTTTCTAGGGCGGGCATGTCTCGACACCAGCTGTCCCAAAACAATGCGCAAATCCTTTTTTATTAAGTGAAAATAATCAAAGAAGCAAATGTGGGCGCAACTGTTGGTTTTACAGCTTCGAGTCCAATTCCTCGAACTCGGAAATCAGACAGTATCCGAAGACATGATGGAAGACATTCACAGTACTGGTAACAATGCTTTGGAGTCATCGAGTGCATTTGCATTGCCAACACCTAGACAAATCTTCCAACCTGCACGAAACACCAAACGAAAAAGGTCAGACTCAGAATCGGAATATACGGAGGAACGAATGCACATCAAAAAAACCCTTTATCTTCAAAATTTTACAACCTGTTGCAGGTTTAAGGTCACGGGATAGTCAGAAGGATGGATAACTGGATCATCCGCGCTAGTCAATAGCCGAGCCTACCTATAACTCCCCACATCTTCACTCCATAGCTTTTAATTCAAGCAAGCAATCAACTCAATCAATGCTCTACTGCTTCCTAGCTGTACGTGAATATACCTTGCTACACAACCTTTTCAAATTCCAGTAATTCTTCTTTAAAGTGAATAAGGCCTCGGATTCTTTGGCTTGTTGAGAAAGGGTTGAAAGAGATCTCTTGAGTTGTTCAATTGTTGTTTCTGAGTCAATAAGTGTCTCGGAAAGGGCTTTGATTTCGTAAATAAACTCAGGTTGGTGTGATGCCTCTATCGCTCGGCAGGATTCTTCGCTTTGGATAGCTTGGTTTATGAAGGGATAGGTGTGTGTGAGGTGCTGGATTACTGCAGGTGATCTTGATCTAGCTCTTGGGGCTTCGGAGTCTGTGGGTGTATTGATTTGGGGAGTGCTAGAGGCTATTATGGTAGAGTTGATCGGGACGGAGTGTTCAAGTTGTATCGAGGGGTAGGCGGGGTTTATTGGTTATGAAAGGGAATATAAGGTGAGGGTCAGGATGGGATTTGGGATTTAAGGTATGTTTTCTATCCAAAATTACTTAAAAGCAATGTGTGACGGTCTGACTTAGAAGAATCAATTGAAGAGCTATGGAGGTGGCGCGAGCATGGCTCTTAAGTACAGGTAACCCCTTGGCTAGTAGCCTGAGGCTCTCAGGCTCACGTATGTGACTAGGTCGTCACACAATGCTGCACTCATCTATATTGCAGTACAGGCGTTGTGGTGGGAGATATGATTGATTAAAGGTGGGTGTTAAGTTATGGTGCTGCGCTTCCCGATTTAGCGAGAGGCCTGGTAGTGCTAGCAGGTCACGATTTGTTCAGCGGAAACAATCTGGTTCTCGGAATTAGACTTCACTTATTGAATGCATCTCTGCAATGGGCCGGAAAACGTGTCGTTTCCTCACATTAATCTGCCCATTCCATATAGTATTTGTCCATTCTTCACTTCGATTAATAATCGAGAGGTTAGAGAGTCTTTTCAGCGGGCGGCATTGATAGTTAAATACTCGCTTAATAATAACACAGGCTTTAATTAGATTATAACTTTATGCTTATAAGACTTATACTTAGCATCTTATAAAGTTAATTAACTTGTAACTTTAAGCTCGCAAGACTTATACTTAGCGTTTTACAAGGTTAATTAGCTTGTAACTTTAGAGGCTTGCGAGCTTTAAGCCCGATTAGGCAATTAAAGTAACGATAGATTAGTCCTTTAAGTAGTTATATAAATTTAAAAATACTCTTTTAATAAAATTATTATTTATATTAAATATTATGTGTTATATAACTAATACTTAAAATCTCAGAATTTTCAGATTAATACTTTAAATTTTGAAAAATCATATAAGTTTGCTAAGACTTAAGATTAATATATAATAATTATTTAATTCTGAATTCTGAATAAAATAATTAATACTTATAAATCTAGCTAATCAAAATGAGTTTTAACAAGATTACTATAGCTAAACTCACTGGTTCGGCTAATTACTTTATTTAAGCACTTCGTATAACTGCTTTCGTTATTAAGAAAGCACTTAACTTTATAATTATAAGCCCTTTCTAATATCTAATTGCTTATTAAGAACAGCCTTCTATCCTCTGATTTAAAGTACCAACCGCGGCCTTGCGACTACACTCCAACAGGGACCTTACTACCGGTTTCACCACAGGGGCCACTCCCGTATAAGGGTATAAAGAAAGTGTAGCCACGAAAACCCAACGAATTCGAAACAGGGCCTTATCACCCCCATGCTCTCGCTCTTATATTCGTATATATTATAAATTTATAATTAATACTAACTTTTATTAGATGTTTCACATTGGAAAAAAGTAAGCAGAATTATAATCGGTATAAGATATTCTCAAGAGAGGGGATTTCTATCTAACTACTCTCGGTGCTCGCTACTCCTACCCAATTAGGCTAGTATTATGGCTTCGCAAGCTTCGCTTTATAAAACACTAGCTAAAACGCCTAGCCTTGTGGTGGTTTGCACATCCACCGATGTGCCCAACGAAACTAGCTTCCTTATAGATGATACAAATTACAGGTGGCTAAATCATGTGATAAATTATTGATTCAAGTCAAATTCAAAATCGTTGTTTTAGTCTATTCAATTACTAATCAAATTTGGTTGATTAATGTTTGAATAATAATTTGTCAAAACTGTGACGGTCTGACTTAGAAGAATCAATTAAGGAGAGGAAAGCTACGGAAGCATGGAGCGCTCCCTTAAGGAGAGGCTGACTAATCAGGGCTAGCTACTTTAAATACCCACCCTAAAGTTTGGTGTTCCTCGCTTAAATTACAAGGGGTTCAGGGCCCCGCTCAAGGTGTGTTTCTCGTGGCAGCTGAGGGGATAGCAAGCTACTCGTCGGTTTCCTGATTTTTTTTCACCGACCTGCGCCAGCAGGTCGGTACCACCAACTTGGATATACCAGCAACTTGGACACGGCGACTTAATCAAAGAGTAACTTTTTTGTTACTAATACAATCAACTTATCCCATCGACCGGCGTCGCTTGTCATTTTTAGCCCGACAGGGCAATTCTTGGGAAATGTATTAGTAGATCAGTGATTGTTGCCCTCTCGGCTCAGCCGCCGGGCGTAATAAATTGTGTGTGTAGTATCTTGTGAAAACTAGACTATAACCTCGAAGGGAGAGGAGTACAATTAGAAGGTGTCGATATTCTTCAGAATCGACCGTGAAAAGACAATTTCGAACCCTGCGTAGCACGACTAGATTGATGACCCGTTCCGGCCAACGGAGAGCCCGATGTGCCGCTCAGTGGACCGCGTCGTTGACGCCACAGCACAACTCACCACCGCCGTCAGAGTTCAGGAGGATCACGAGAGGATACAAAAGACGAAAGAACGACATTGTCACGTTCACTGGAGCCAATGAAACCCCCAGCTTCGAATTCTCGGGCGGAGGAGAAGGAAGAGGTGCAAACCTCGACGAAATCGCGTGGCTCGTCGCAAACTTGAAAGAGACCGTCATCCAACAAAGCCAGGTCATAGAAACCCTTCAAAAAGAACAAGCGGAATTCAAAGCAAGCCAGGAGGATCTAAGAACCCAAAATGCAGCGTTACAAGCAGAGATTCGAGCACTCAAGGAGGAGGTACGCCGTGGAACCCCTTCATATGCGAACGCTGCCCGTACAATCAAGTCATAAAAGTTTGTGCTAAGCGAGAATACCACATCGTTGTTTCGCATGGTTGTAAATAAACAACTACTAATAGTAAAAAAAATTCTGATTAATTTTATATTTTATATATTAAGTAATAAGTGAAAATTAAGCAAATTTTTCATGTTTTTAATATATATATAACTTGTTAATGAAATTTTGAATTGTTTGTATAATTTATAAAAGTAAAGCTAGATTTTATATAAGATATCATTATGTTTTGCATAAAATTTGTATATAAAATTTATATTTTTAATACAGATATATTATTTAATAAAAACTTAAAAGCAAATATATTAATTAGTTCAAATTTTATAACTACTCAAAGATAGCGATTTTCGTTAAAAATTTGCTAAAAGGTCTAAGAATTTCGAAATCTCGGGGTTTTTAAAATATTATATATATTTATTATATTAATAAATACGCTAGATTCTTTTAAATTATGGCTGGTTTTTATAATCGAAACCATCTTTATTAATTATAAACCCATTTTTATCTTATTTATATATTTAAATTCTTATTAAAATTACATTCAATATTTAAGGTTTATTCTTTTACTAATTAAATAATAATGCTTTGATTTATTAATAATATAAAAACCGTAATTCATTATATTACTCAAATTTTCAATTGAATAATTATTAATTAAAAGCTTAAGCGATATTTCATTTTTATCTTATGAATTTAAGTATTCCCTTACGCTTCGCTTATTCGTATCACGTGAACAAACTTTTGTGACCTGATTGTACACCGCCAGTCAGCCCCCCAACGATCATGTCAACCGCTTCGTCCCTCAACTTAGCTCAGTGAAACCTCTTTTGATTTTAAATTGGAGTATTACGAATTAAGTGCAATGTTATAATAAAGAATTTTTTTCAAGGAATTAGCCATAAGTACTCGTGAATATAATAAAACAGTTAAGTGTAAAGTGTGACTTTTGGTGGGGAATCGCGTTTCGGTTAACAGCAGTTGGCGCTGACTGTACGTCTAATTACTTAACCCCTTTATCGATTTCGATAAAAAAGGCATAGGATATGCAAACCATACTAGAATATTCTAAAAGGATTATTAATATAAAAACTAGAAGTTATTAGAATCTTTTATTATAAAGCTTAGAATATTGATTTATAAGAATTTGAAAGAAGTCTTTAAATTAATAAGATTTATAGTATTCTAAGTATATTATATAACTAGTATACTCAGAGCAGAAGGCCGTCGACTCTATGAAGATCTTTGAGGCAGATCTCCCACCGGCACACTTAGTTCCTTCTAACGACCCCGCCAACCCACACGACGTGACCGATACGCTCCAAGGCCTACGA
>JAFJYG010000740.1:0-26984 GCA_017366145.1 Cadophora sp. M221
GAGAGAGAGAGAGAGAGAGAGAGAGAGAGAGAGAGAGAGACCAGAGTCTTTTAGAGGCAAGCCTTGTTTCTTCACGGGAATACTTTTCCCCTTACTTTAAAATGACCTCTATATGCGAGAGAAGTATCTGGTCATTTTACGAAACGAAAATCCGAGATGAAGCTATCCGCACGGAGAAAATATGCATCAGTGCCCAACATCGAGACACCCTTTTCACATCCGAGTCCTTCTCGCTCGCATGCATGCAGATTTACAGCCCCCCCTGACGATCGTTTGATGTCTTGCCTTACTCTAGAACGTGCAGTAGTACTGTAGATACAGTAGATGCTACTGCATGCAATATTTTTTTTTTTTTTTTTTTTTGGAAAGGGGCTGCCCTGACGATCTTTGATTTCAATTTCTCCTGAATCTTGCATTTGGAATCTTGAATTTTAAATTTAGGGTATGACTGCTCGGCGCGAGGTAGGGCAGGGCATACTTGCAGTTGCACTAAGAACGAACTCTCTCGGCCTCGCAGATTGACTGAGTCCGGAGGACCTCCAAAGCTTGGATCTGGATACGAATAATAGTAGCGAGAGGGAGAACGAAGGCCGAAAGAAAGGCAAAATGCGAGGTTGAATGTCAAGAGAAACAAAATTTAGACATATGCCCGTAGACAACTCTCACTGTCGTGCATTCCGGTAGTTATGTCCGCCATATCTAATCCAATCCGAACAAAAGTAGGAAACGACTCTGTTCAGCTCAACAGAAACTCTCACGACTCTCACGGACGAGATGCCCGAACACAGACACAAGCCAAGCTAAGAACGCGCGTAAACGAAAAGCACAGCCGAAGGGGAAAAGGGAAAATTCGACACGGAAAGTCAAAATACAATAAACAACAAGCTTTTTAAACAAAGAAGACCTTGTGCAAAGGGGAACGGAAAATGCGGTAGGGTACTTGAAACAGTGACAGCCACGAAAGTCAATACGGAGGCGTAAACAGACGAGTGGCAGGTGCGAGACGACGAAATCGGATCGTCTTACTGAAAGTTTGGAGGGGCGGGTTAGAAGGGAGCCATCGCCGAGCTGATTGATGAATTGGATGGGCCAACTTCCCAAAAGAGGTATCTTTGCACCGTAAGCTTAACTCAAATTACGGCTGCCGTCGTGAAACTTCTTCGGATTGATTCTCCATCAGGAAGTCCGAAAGTCTCAGTTGCTTGTGGTGAGGAAGAAATAAGAAGCGAGGAGATGTCGTCGTCGGTCGCCTGATGGGAGTGATAGGAACCAACCAACACACCTTTTCCCTTCCCTCCACATCCCACGTATCCACCACTATGCCATCATCTCCCCACGTCTCTCTCTCAAAAACTCCACCCACTCTTACGCAGCGGTGGATTACCTCCACCAATCCCATTTTCTCGGTTTTATCCTTTTCGAATTTCTGGTGTTTGAGAATCTCCACGTGGTGTCCCCTGCCTGTCCCTCACCCTGGTCCTTACCCCTTTAACCTGCCCAACCCTTCCTTTCCATCCATGCCCTTGTGAAATCCAAAGACAACAAAAGGGAGGGCAAGGAAGAACAACTCAGGGATCAGGCGTAAGCCAGGCGGTGAGAGTTCTCTACCGAGATTCCTTCAAGGGGCCAAGGATCGTGATGTAATCAATTGAAGGGGGGGCACAGGTCACATCGTGACCTCTTTTTGGATCTAATTTCAGGTTTTTTTCTTCTGATTTCGCAAAAGTGGACGATGTTCGAAATTTGGATCGCGTGCTTGTGGATCCTGTGGGTACGTTTATGAAAAACCCTTATGAAAAGGAGAAAGAGGAGGAGAAAAAATACTTGGATGTTGTGCTTAGCAGGGCTGATATACCCTACACCGTGGAGAGCAGAGCTCCTGTTCCCACAGACAGGGGTGAATTGGAAATAAATGCAGTGATCAACGATTTCTAGAAATTAGAAGGAGGAAAAGAAGGAACGAAGAAGGAAATGATGGATACGCAGTGGGTCAGGAGGCGTCTTTTTGATGGAGACAAAGGGAAATAGGGCTTCACCGCCAAAACTCCAAGGAGCAGATCTCACGATGCCGTGACCTTTTCTGCTTCACCGCCTGCTTCCTTGAAATTTCAAACAGGAGGAAACACCGGTAGAAAGATCGGTCTCGGTACTTTCGACGGTGCTCCTTCTTTTTCGTGGGTGCGGCGGTGCGATCGTAATGTCTCATCTCATCTGCTTCGATTTGATTGCGTTCATATCGTCGGAGAATTTGTCTTGGTGCTGCTACAGCTGAAAAATCACCGATATCTGGATCTTCAAATCTCATCTAGAAAATCACCCCCTGATACAAACTGCCCACGATGCCGAAGCTCTGCCTTCCATTTCCATATCCATCTCGTGAAATGTTCAATACCCCTCGTGCAAGGTAAGCTTCTGACAGATATCTGAAGGCGGTGACAAGGGAAAAGCAAAGATGAGTCAATCGTGCATGCCTCCCCAAGATGCCTGTCGCTGTTGGTCTGGGGAGGGACAGGAAGCCAAGGAACTCCACTCCCAAGAGTGAGCCTGACGTGAGGCTGTGATTTATAACGCGCCTGCCTGCATCTTGTTGTTTCGATGTTGTGCAGGGCGGTTTGTGTTTGGTGGGATTGAGGCTGAGGCATGAAAGGAATTAGGCTGTCTGCACAAGATTTGTATTTTTGGGTTTTGGGGGTTTGGGTACGCGCTGGGAATGCGAAATCAATACATGGATGTGTGGTGTTATTACTAGGAGCGAGATAAAAGTAGGACAAGAAGAGCCTGTTCGCAAAAGAGAAGGGGTCTGAGAGCTGAGTGATACTGATATCGTGTAATTTGGTGTGATGCGCGTAAGGTATGGTATCCTGGCGTTTAGATACCTGTACGGCGTTTACACGAGGGCGTGGGGTAGCATTTCGTGATATCTCGAAATACCCATTTCTGCGTATCAACAAAGCTAGCAAGCCGTCCATATCAAAGATTTGAATATACCTTCCTTCTGGGTCGGTCATGACTTAGGAATAGCAAATAGAGAGACCAATTAAAAGAACGCCGAATCTCGGTTTGGCATTGTTCCAGGGAGAAATCACATACAAGCGCCCCGCTCAGACGTTGTTCAGAACTTTGCCAACCGCCGAGCCGCCTCAGCGTCTCACCAAACATCCTCGAACTCCGACTCGCCCATTTTGTAAACATTTGCCTTCCCCAAGACTCAACATGCTGGTAGAAAGGATTCCCTTTCACAAGAAATACCTCAAGGAACCGAGCTCGAGTTTCGGTATTTTCGGCCTCGGTATTAGGGCTTTGCCGCCGTGGCCATGCTGGGAATAAGAAATAGGTTTGCGGTGCGGGTACGACGGCGGAGATGGAGGTTTGAGCAGCCACACGAAACACCGATCAGCATGATGGATTCGAGCTTTGGACATGAGATCATTGGTATGTGGCAACAACACGCGTTGAAGTTTTCCATCCAAAACACCCTCACGATAGACGAGGGTTTCTGGGTATGGTAACCCGTTGCCCACTTCATCTACAAGCAACACCAGGCGGGTTGATCGACCTGCCAAAACATGCGGAGCATAGTGGCACGGTGGGTGCAGGTGTCAAAAATGAGGGGATCTCAAGAAGGTCCACGCGTGTACCCCGCGGCTTGGACGGCATGGCTGTGTCAGATCAGACCACGCCGAGAATATTCACTCGCATCAATCGTCGTCCTGTGGCATCTGCGTGGATGATATCCAGTTTTCCATCGTTGCCTGTCCCCCTGCCAAACTCGCCGGTGCTTTACCTTTCTTGTTCTTTAGTTTGACTACCAGACAGAGTACGCGGCCGTAGATGGAGAAGCCGTCGTACGAAGTATCCATAGCCATCTTCTTCTTGTCATCTACAGCCTCCTCAGCTTGATCATCCCTCCTGCGTTTGGGCAGGGGCTCGAATCCTGGACTGGATGGTTGAGATGTAGCTGTCGTAGTTCTCGGTCGTTTTGGTCTGCCGTCTGGCACAAAAAGGCCATCTTCAGATTCAACATCATCTGCATCAAGCAGGTCGTCTAGATTCAAATCTTCGTCGCTCTCTTCTCTCGCAATGACTGGCCCATCCTCCACTTCAATCGGTGCATCGCCTGTACCTCCTGTGAGCTTCGCAGAATTCGATTGTATCGCCTTCTTGCTCGGTTCTCGAAAGGTCTTCTGCTTCGTAAGGAGAGAGTGGCGCGTGCTGGTCTCCGTCAGGAAGATAGAGACCTCGAAATCCTCTGCTAACATCAGTAATCATTCGCAGAGACCAAAAGCCGGCAGACCTTCTACCACGACATCCTTGACTCCTTTCTTCTTGCTGCCTTTGCCCTTGCTGCGCTCATTCTCTTCACGGAGTTTGGGGAGGACGAGGGGGCGGACGCTTTCGATGACGCGCGGAAGGATAGGGTTGCGCGGGTTGAGCAGCCAGCTCTCCGCTAGAGATGGATTATCCACGTAGATGCGACATTCCAAGACCGAGAATTTACTGATTCGTAGATATCTGCGAATAGGAGCCATGGTTGTGAAAGCCTTGAGGAAGTGTTGTGTTGAGAAGGCGGCGACCTCATGGCGGGCCCAAGTTGATACTTCAGCCTTGCGAGGCAGCCTCGGTTGGAATTTGTTTACAGGACCCACTCAAAAAGTTGCTGAGATATTTAATGTTAACAATACGCGATTTCAATATTTTGCAGCTATTTTCATTTCCAACCATTTTCTAATCCATCAATCTTTGATTTTCTCCTTGTAAATCCGAATTATTTTGGTTCTGTCGAGCTTCTTCATTCAAGCTTCTGGAACTTCCTTTCCCCGTTCCGTCTTGGCATGCCACATCTCCATTCGCCTCGGCATCAAAACACTCCCAACAGATTTCTATAACAACACATGCGAAATTGAAATGAAAATACCTTCACATGCATTTGAAATTCCTCTGAGTAGATCCATAAGTACACAACCTCAGGAGGCTATCCAATACCCGCAAAGCGTTGATTACACAAAGGCACAGTGCAAATCCCGGGAAGCGAGGTTCCACTGATCCCGGGGGAAATCGGACCTCCAAATCCTAAGGTATCAGCGGAATTCCACATCGAAGTCTATCTATATCTTGAACGGCGACTTATTAAAAGTATCGGTCCAGTCCTTACGTCCCTTTCTTGTTGTTAGACATGAATTCGATTCTGAATACCTCTGCGAGAAATACACGAATATTCCGAGGCAGTCCGGTGTTGAAGGGGCTGCTTCGAAGGGGCGTTTCTACCCAGGATCTTGATGCTTCGAAAGGAGGCGAGTTTTCTTACATTTTGCCTTTGCATGTACGCTGACATATCATAGATCGTGAACGTGTGGTTATCCTAGGTTCTGGGTTAGTTCTTCATCTCAATATCAGACCTGTTGCTCACATGCATATCTTAGCTGGTCTGGCTTTGTCCTGTCAAGAGAGCTTGACAAGAAGAAATTCCAGACTGTAGTTGTATCGCCACGATCCTACTTCGTCTTTACTCCTCTTCTTGCATCTACAGCTGTCGGTACACTCGAGTTTCGAAATACTCTTGAATCCGTCAGAGCTCGTGGGAAGGGTGTTGAGTTCTTCCAGGGCTGGGCGGACGATGTCAATTTCAGTCAGAAGAAGATCCAGATCGAAGAAATAACTGCAAGACGCCCATTGCATGTGTCTGGCAAGGCTTATGAAGCTTCAAGTATCACTGAGGCCGATCAATCTTTCCGAGTCAAAAAGAAGGGGAAGGTCTTTGAGTTGAACTATGACAAGCTTGTTATAGCTGTCGGCTGTTACAGTCAGACTTTCAAGACTCCGGGTGTCAGAGAGAATGCCTTCTTCTTGAAAGATGTTGGTGATGCAAGAAAGATCAGAAAGAGGATTCTTGAATGTCAGTTCTTTATTCTATTCGGTTGAACCAAACTGACCGGACTTAGGCTTTGAGACAGCTTCATGTCCTACAACCTCCGAGAAGCTTCGTGATCAGCTATTAAATTTTGCTGTTGTTGGCGGTGGCCGTGAGTTCTCTCATCCGCCTTGAGTTCGTGACTGACCCCCTTAGCAACCGGTGTCGAATTCGCTGCCGAACTCTTCGATCTCTGCCACGAAGATCTGAAGAAGCTTTACCCCAGCCTCATCCCACACATCAAGATCTCTATTTACGACGTCGCCACGAAAATCCTCCCCATGTTCGACGCGTCTCTTGCTAATTAGTAGGTATTCTCCGAGATTCTCTTTCCTTTTGAATAGTCTTCTTTCAGATATGTCCAAAATCGACCTCGATTCTCCGATTCACATACTAGAAGACAATGCTAATGCTGGAATCTTTCTTCAGTGCCATCAATCTCTTCAAACGCGACGGCATCCAAATCAAAACAGAACACCACATCCAATCTCTCCAGCCTGGCCTCCCTGGCTCCACCGACCCAGACAATGACGGTGGATGTTTCACTCTCAAGACGAAGGAAGACGGAGAGGTTGGCGTGGGAATGTGCGTTTGGTCCACGGGACTTATGATGAACCCCTTCGTACAATCTGCCCTCGACGACGTTCACACCTACCCCACAACATCTGCCACCCTCTCCACCGAAATTGCTTCTCCCTCATCAAAACAATGGTCTCTAAAACGCCACTCTCGCTCAGGCGGTCTTCTCGTTGACGATCACTTCCGTGTGAAGCTTATTCCTCGCAATAACTCCCCTCCAGAAGGCTCGTCCGTGCCGGAAGCAACGATGCAAGATGTCTTTGCTATCGGTGATGTCTCTGTTATGGAGAAGTCACAATTGCCTGCTACGGCACAAGTTGCAAACCAAGAAGCCAAATGGTTGGGCAAGACGCTAAATAAGGGCAATCTTAGTGAGAAGGAGGGGTTCAATTTCAAGAACTTAGGTGTCATGACATATCTCGGGAACATGAAGGCCATCATGCAAGCTGAGGGTGGTACGGAGGTCAAGGGGTAAGTGAACTTTGCATTACAGTTTATTGAGGAGATGCTAACTATTTAACAGGAGAATGGCGTGGCTGATCTGGAGAGGAGCGTACCTCACACAAACAGTCAGCTGGAGAAACAAGTTGCTGATCCCCATCTACTGGTACGTAGGAAGTTTTCCATTTTCTTCCTTCTTCCTTCTTCTTCTTCTTCTTCTTCTTCAATTCTAGAAGAAACAGTTTACTGACTTCTCCAGGTCCATCAATTGGATCTTTGGGAGAGATATCTCGCGGTTTTAGACTAGTGGGGGGGGGGCTTTTTGTGTACGTTATGTAGGCTTTTTGTGACAAAATCAAAACATTTCAACTTCAACTCCGACATGCAAGTTAGCAAAAGAACGACCGTGGGGTTGTGTTATCCCCTTAACTGCCGTTAACACACTTTTCCAGGGGCTTGGATCAATAAACAACATTAAGAACCCCTCTTTTACTACCAAATAATCCTATTTTCAATGTAAACACAAATGCCGGAGATTGCGATTCTAGACCCTATCGACTTAGGTATTTTAAGACTACTTGCAAAGCTTTTGCATACAAAAGGGGCTTAATTTAAATCAATGGAAATCAATGATTTTGACTTTGAGGTTTATCTACTTAAGAAATGTAACGACCTACGATGCGCCTCGTATTCTAACCGACACAGGCTCGTAGCATCGCCGGCTATGCGACGGCGCTAAGCCCAATAGGGAAGACCAGGAGGCGAGCATGCGACATGTTGATGTGAATGGCGTTCGACTACGCTAGGCCCCATTAGGCGGGTCCTTCATGTATTTATACTTGAGCTCCCTCTTACAGAGAGCTCTCCTTTTCTCCTTGTCTTCTTTTCTCGATTCTGAGCGTAGCATCAGGCCCAAATACAAAGCTAGAGTCTACTTGTGACGATCGGAAGCGCCCAGAGCCTCATTTCCGGCATCCTGGCTTAGCCGAGCTTACCGAGATTGGACGACCCCATGGCGTCCCTTTGTATATAGAGACCGACGCTCCTGACCTTCTTTCCTCCGTAGTTATAGATTCTAAGGTAGTCTTGTTATCTTCACAGAACTCTTGTTGTAATGTGAGGCAGCAGTCACACGTGATTGCTGTCTTTCTAGAGCAAGCGTCACACTACTCGCCGTATCAACCTCTTGCCAGCCGTAACAAGAACTGCTTTTTAAACGATCTTATTACTCTTTTCACTTAATATTACAATGAAAACATGATTGACGCAATTGTTTTGGCTACAAACTCTTACTAGTTGGCTTTATAGCCTCATGAGTTGAAGTCGTATTTGCGTGTAAAGAATTAGTATAAGACTTGTTAATTGGAAATTTATTTTTACTTCGCTGTGTGTATTTACATGATGATTTACCTCTTAAATAAGATTGACGACTATTGAAATACAAGCTCATTAGCTTCTTTTTATCTTATTTCTAAGGTTCTTGAGCGAAATTAATTTCAAGCTTTATAGCGGCGCTTTTAAGTATGTAATAAAGAGTATTTTTTGCATTTTTAAATTAAAGGTTTTTAAGAATCTCACTATAATTGTCGGTGCAGTACCGGTAAGAAAGCACCAAACGTTCGTCGATATATCGAATACGTAAGTGCAGTGAGACAGTCAGTCAAAAGTATGGTATGGTTGTAAAGTCTGGCTCTTCTAAGAAGTGCTGGAGGTGGTCTATATATACATGTATACCCCTCCGAAGGAGGTCCGAGACAGGTCCGTATCGCCTCAGGCCTACTTCTGAAGAACCTCGGCACAAGCAGTTCCTTGCGTACCAACAATAATGAAGTTAAATAAAGTGATAATGAAAAGTAATACTATTAGCGAGCCTTAGTTAATATAATAACTAAAGCTTTTTAATCTTATAATTTAAGTGAAATAAATATATTAACGCGATTTAATAAACTAAGACCGTGATTTAATAATAAAATTAATATAAAAAACATTAAAATTTAGTTTTATTATATTAAGAATTATTATTTTTATATATTTCTGTTGGTTTAATAATCGTTACGTTGTAATCACATGTTCGCTTATCAAGTGTGTGAAATATATAAGAGAAGCTTTTCTCTTCTAAAGCTTTTGTCGATGCAATACCGGTTCATGTACCACGCCGCATATGTAAATATATTCCAATGCAAGTATAATAACAAAGTTCAAAGTATGGGTTATAAAATCTGTGTCCTATTAAAGAGGGCGCGAGAATAGCTAGTATATATAGGGGCTTGGAAAGCCACTAAACCCACTACGAACCCTCACTGATACTAGTCCGGTAGGGATATGACCTCCTGGTCCCAGCCCAATCCTTAGTCTTAAAGAAAGTACGTTCTTGCAAGAGCTTGTGAACCAACAAATATAATATTAATAAAAAAGCACTAAGCATTTAAGTTAATATATTAATATTTAAAACGTAAGTGTAGTAAGATAATTAATTAAAAGTATAATATAATTGTAAAGTTTAGATTTTTTAAGAAATACTAAAAGCGATTTATATATATATGTATACTTTTTTAAAGAGGGTTCGGAACAGGTTTGTACTATCTTAGGTTTATTTTCAAAGAACCTCGGCACAAGCAGTTTCTTGCGTACCAATAGTAATAATGAAAATTTTAGCGTTTTACGATTAAAAAAAGAATATCGGCGTATTTCTACTTTTCTAGCCTTTTAATAAAGTAATAATATTAAGCGGTATCGTTAATATCAAAATGATTATTAATAAGCCAATTAATCGTTGTACTTTTTTTAATTATTCTTTAAAATTCACACAGTTAAAAGTCACAATGTTGGTTTAATAGTCATCACGTTCTAATCACATGCTTGCTTATCGAGTATTTAAGGAGAGCTCTCGTACAGAGCTCTCCTTTTCTTGAATACACATTTTTACCATACCGGGACCCCCCCTTTAATGTGTCGATTCTGAACCGGAATTCGTGGTATCACCCGAGTATAACGACACACAATACATCAAAAGTTATCGTTTTACTCGCAAAAAAAATGACTTTTTAGTAACGTTTGATATTTCAATGTGCCTCACTTAAAGGCGCAGCTGTGACGAAAGATAGTGGTCTCCAATCTCACAATTAGTTGGGAGGATATGCTGTCACAATTAGAGCTGCAACACACGATCTACTGTCATTTATTCAGTTCGACGATCAATCGTGAGCTAAGGTACAAAAGATATTGATTTTCTTTTTACGTTAATCTATCATATGAAGATTCTCGGGTTTAACTTTCAAGGATATTAAGATCATTGAATACTATTCTTGACCAAATGGAAAATCAAAGCACTCCTTCAATCACTAAATATATCGGACATATATTCGTAAAGTAAGAATTTCACTGCTTTGGCATTTAAAGTAAGCAAGTCAAGTTACCATGCGCATGAAACTCGGATAAGTCTATTTTCTCAAGCTGAGTCTGCATCATTAAATACCATCTTGTTGCTGATTTTTCCAATGCCTGTGATTACCACTTCAACCACATCACCATCAGCTAGCCATTTTGGAGATTGCATCCCCAAGATTACCCCGCCGGGCGTTCCTGTCAATATGACAGATCCCTTCTCAATAGTTGTCCCTTGGCTAACAAATGCAATGATTTCTCGCACTCCGAAAACGAGATCGTTTGTGTTTGCATTTTGTCGAAGATGGCCATTTACTTTGGTACGCAATGTTAGACTGTCGGCCGCACCTAGTATCTGTTGAAAAGTATCGTAAGCATTTTGGAACAATGTGACCAGTATTTAATCACGAGTGAATAGATACCTTAGCTGAAACTAGCATCGGACCCATAGGAGCCCAAGAATCGAATCCTTTGGAGAAACACCACTGGGGAATGGATCCAGCAAAAGCTGGATCTCTCTGCCATGTTCGAGCTGATACGTCGTTTGCAACTGTATAGCCAGCAATGTAATCTAATGCATCTTTGGTCGAAATGTTTTTGCCTTCTTTTCCTATTACGATAGCCTGACTTATTGTCAGTTCAGTGTATAATGAGAGACCAACAACGCGTATTGCAACTCACCAATTCCCCTTCGTAATCGAGTTGATCTCTTTGGGCGATTTTAGGTATAGCAATATCCTCATCCCAGCCGGCAGCGCACCGGGAAGATTTAATGAAAATAGAAGGATATGGTGGAGGTTTCCTTCCAGTCTCCTTAACTGTATCCTCAAGTCAGTAGTTTGTTCAAGCCGTTGATTTCTATGGTATGAGGCATGAGATGCAATACTCATAGTTCTTGGTTGGTTCTCACGTACTATGCTCGCCATAGTTCAATCCCACGCATCGGAAAATAGGAACCTCCCAAAAGCTCAGCGGGCCAGTCAGTCGTTTCACCTTCAACAGGTTGTCTGTTGGGGAGGCAGTGAAAATGTCTTGTCCAACAATTTCTCTAGCGATAAGCTTTCCTTCTGCAAGGAGACTTTGTAGGTCGTCGGCGAAAGAAATCTGCGGTTCACCATAATGCGACAATCCATCCTCGCCTATGAATCTGATCAGCCTATCCCAACCCATTGTCCGCCTGTAATTCTCTTGCAGAAATAGATGTCAAGGTGGGTGGATGTGGGACACAGCACTCCAGAGGTTCCAACCGAAGGTCGTAATTGAGGGCCAAGACGGGGACCAACCCCCACCAGTACCCCGTGGCGGAACACCGATGCCGGACAACGGTACTGTACGGGCGCGAGTCTTCTCATTCCTTCGGGTACCCGGAGGTCGAAGCAAAATATATATGTAAATTTTGTGGGGCTTAGGGAAGGAAGGTGGCTTGCTTGGGTGGCACGCTTTTATTCCCTCCGAGAGTTTCGGCGCTCAGTGGCGGCATCGCCTACATCCGTACTGAAGCGATTTCTACCACGGTCAGGGTCATTTTACTCCCATACTTGCTCCTTCACAGTGTCCGACATTTTACAATACCTTGAGCGAGTATCATGGCTACCATATTGCCTTCCATCAAACACGAATCCCTTCGCGCCAATCTTATTCCCTGTGAGCAAGACGGCCACTGTCAGTTTCGTGGCATCAAGTATGCCTCAATTCCGGGAAGGTTTGAACATTCGGTTAGGCTCGATGACTGGAATTGGAAGACACTGGACTGCACGCAATTTGGGTCCGTCACATTTCATTTACTATCTCAGCTTGGCTGCACATTCGAAACTGGTTTATGTCTTGAAAATTCCCTACAGGAAAACTATCTCACTGACACGTGGTGTTTGGCCAGGCCAAAATGCCCACAACCGTATCGGGACGTCCGACATTTTTTCAGCGTTCCTGCTGAGCAAGAAAGCCCCCCGCCCATCGAAGAGGACGAGTTCCAATGTTTAAATCTAGTTGTATCCGTACCCGACGATGTCATTCAAAATCGCAGTCCCAAAGTGCCTGTTTTGATATACATACACGGTTTGTGCACATTTGCGTAAGGCAGGCTCTTTGAAAGCTGACCAATACAGGAGGCGGCCACGCCTATACAATGGTCAATATTGAGCAGGGCTTCACGGGTCAGTCTGCTTATAGTTTTTTCCCCCCATGATAGACATCATAAAATAGACTCTTGTTGATTCGGTATCCATTAGATCCAACCGAAATCCTCAAGACTTCCTCTCGGTTAGGAAGGCCATTCATCATGGTCCATTTTGCTTACCGTGTTAATGTGTTTGGCTACGGGGTGTTTGAGGGTAGGACTAACTTTGGATTCCACGACCAGAAAAGGGTCATTGAATGGGTCAGGAAGCACATCGCAGGGTTTGGGGGAGATCCTGTACGAATAATATCCCCGTATAACGCGGCAGCCATGATTGGATTTTGCTGATACCTCTTAGGATCAGATCACCCTTTACGGGGAGAGCGCTGGTGCCATAGCGGTGCATGCACATATTCATGGACCTTCTCCAATCCCGGGGATAAAGCGAGCGATACTTCAATCCGGCTCTCTATATCTCACCCCACCAGCACCTCAAGCAGTTGGAAGCTTAGTGATGAAGAAGTTGGAAGCATTGTCTGAGACGGACGATTTGAAGAACCTTCCGGTGGGAGCTCTTCTTCAGGGACTTGGGCATTTAGGGTTCCAGAACTGGTGGCTCCATGACGAGGGAGAGATCTTCAGTCCTGGTACCCAGCAGATCGAGTGGCCCATCACGGGCCCTCCTGAATTAGAAGCAATATTGATTGGAGATTGCCAATGGGAATCAAGAGGCTTTGAGCCGCGAATCGTCTCTATTGGGCTGCAAGGCTTACAAGAGCTGTTTGCGCGATACTCATCAGTTGGCTCGCAGATCATTGAGCTCTACCAAATCGACTTCTCCTCCATGGAAGCAGCACGTCCCAGAGTGTCAGCCTTCATCAATGATCTGAAATTTGCGTTCGGTAGCGATGAGATCTTTCGCATGGAGCGTGAGCTTGGAAAGCGAAAATGTTTTCGATATGTCGTGGATGTAGGTTCATGTTTCTCCCCATACGCTTGCGCCGTATCCTGGCTGACCTTGGCTGCTTGAAAAAGCAAGTAAACCCATGGAATCATAGTGCCGGCGCACATCATGCCATAGATCTCGCCTTTCTCTTTGGCGGACCATTCAATTATTCGCACGACGAGTCAGCGAAGATTGTGGGAACTAGTATGAGGGAGAGTTGGATTACCTTTATCAATGGTGGAGATCCTTGGGAGCAAGACACGGTATACGGGTTTGGGCCCAAGGGGAATTGCCGTGCGATAAAGCCTGAAGTACTCAGCCAACGACGACGAACTCACTGTATCAACAGCCTCCGTGAGATTGGCTGGAGTCGCTGCCAGCCTCTGATAACTCGACTGATGGGAGCGAGAGGAGTGGTGGTCGAAGCTTATCTTGATGACGGAACCGCCTGGCTTACCAATGATACGAAACGTGGCCGTTGATGCTGCCTCCTGAAAGGCTATGTTGAAGATGTTGGTCAATTTGTAGCACATGAATGGGAAAATTCAGCACAGATATCATAGGACTCTTGATGTTAATCAAAATAGTGATTGGCCCTATTACAAAACCCTCATGTTAGCTATTGTACCTTGAGAGGAGAGAGAAGAAGACTACGGGCTTGAGTATGACACAGTCCCTTTATGAGAATAGGTGGGCGCATCGAACAAATCAGGCCTGCGTACGCTCTTCCGGTGTACAATTTCTCCGGCTACTAAAACATTATGCAGAGTCTAAGGAAACGAAGGAATGTTACTGATATCGACTAGATTTGGCACAATAGATACCTCTCATCTCAATTTTTTCACAACCAAACTCATCATATCGTTTACTCAATATCGACCGTAAATTTCATTTCTTCTCGCTTATTATAATTTACGAGTAGAGGAAGGTTCGTGTCCATAGGTTAGACATGATCATCGAAGAGAATAAAACAAAACAAAGATAGATGTGAGATTCCCCTTCATCCCAGCCACTCAGACGGGCGATCTGGCCCCCAAGTCTGCATCATCTCATAATCTGCTGGGATCCGCGATACGGGGGTCTGCTTGTTCACGACATCTCCATCGGCATAATGCTTTAAGTGTGCTTAGTTTCAATGTCAATGACCAAGTACGAGCTTTACTTACTTCAATCATGAAGCCGGAAGTATCTCTCCAATAATCAAAGATTTGTGAGCCTAACATATGTCGACCAACGCCCCAGACGATCTTATACCCCTTATTTTGTAGCCACCTTGACTTCGGATTAGATACAAAGCATGTCACACTCGCTGCTGGGATGTTGAACAGGAAAATAGTACGTACTGATGACCCAGCAATTGAGTGTCAAAATCATGAACTTCAAATGAGCAGTGATGAACTCGTGGATGATCAGAGCTACTTAGAAAGAATGTATGATGGTCAGTGTAATTTTTACCGCGCTCGATGTGTAGGAAGGCCGCAATATCAGACGGCTTCTCGGATGGCCCGACGCAGACCATATCAGAAGGCACCAAGTTAAAGGTTCTGATGTAGAAGTGTAACGCTTTTGGAAAATCAAGATACGTGCATCCAAAGTGCCCAACCTGTTTGAATATTTCCGTCAGTTCCCGAAATAGCTGATGAACTAGACCACACTGGGATGTTTAATCTTCCTGTAATTTTTACAATTGTGAAGAGATTTGAAAAGCAGAGGGGGGAAGAACATATCTCACTAACTCTACAGACCGCTGCAGGCCCTCGAGTAAAGCGCTGAAAGGCACCCAGCCTAGCCTTTTCTTTCTCTGTGTTGAAAAGCAACGTTGGAAATCCTTCGTGCTTGTTACCATCGCTGAGATTTTGCCCGAAAATAAGATTGATGGGAAAGTTTCCAGGATCATAGATCGTCACTAATTGTCCTCCACCGGGGGCGTGATCAAGTTGCTGAATTATACTTGCGTTCGGCATCTTGCTAGCTCTATTGTGAAGGCTCTGGAATCAGCGGGCCGCTGTTGTACTCGATTGTTAGAAGTAGATAGATCGGATCAAACTCACCTCTCTAGGTCAGCATAGCTTTCAACCGTGAAGGTACCTCCGAGGAATTTAGGCTCGTCTCCTTTCACGACAACGTAGTCATAGAGATGAGATCCGTATCCATTGAAATAGATATGGTCTTCGGTGGTTCTGGCAATCTCGAAGCCGAAGTCTATCCATACTCCGTTAACATGGATTGACAACAGCTGCCAGGATCATTTACACATAAATCTATCGGCAGGAGGAGTTCGGACAGGGTGAATTGCAATCTTGCCTTCAAGGAATGCGACGATGTTCTTTATGTCTGAGTGTTGATATCTCACATGATTCAGCTCCACAACGCGAATTTGTTTGGTCGTGTCTATTCCCAGACTAGCTCTCCAATCTTCCTGACTCTGCTTCGTGCCGGGACCTTTCGACAAGTCAAGGGATACGCCGCGGTTGGGTTCGGATTTCATGTTTGACTGAGGTTACAGGAGTTATTGATATGATTGTTTCCTTTTTTCACTGGTGGGATGAGGCTTAACATCAGCTGAAGAAAGAGAATGTTCGCAAGCCCGCGAGAATATTCGCATTGGATCTGACGGTGTGTTAGACCTGCTGAGGCTTGGTGGTCTTCTCTTTGGCTTGTACGGACATCCGCCCGAAACCGCCCACGCCATCATAGTCATTATAGCATAATGGTAATTGGTAGCTGCTGCGAACATATTTCGTAGTCCGTTGTCACGTGTCTGCAAGTAAGGGCGGGTTCCGGGCCGAAAACAATTGGGAGAGACTATCGGAGTCCGATTTGAGAAAGCGGAGGAGTTGTAGGTAGGGGTCAGCCCCCAATCTTCCGCAGCTAGCTGGAGTGTTGATCGACTCAAGTCTCTGCCGCAAGATAGAGAATGAAACGGATGCGATTTATCTTTGGATGGTTCGAGCAAGGGATGCTCGTCACCGCGGGTAGATCCTCTAAAATCATACATGGGCATGCAAACAGGAGAACTTGTCTAATTGACGCGGTACAAATTTATAATTGTCCCCATAGCCATCAGAATATCACTTTCTGACATTCAGGAACTGTACATATACTTTGTTGAATTACATCAATATTTCTTGCTCGTTCAGAGCCAGAGTGGCCATTAAGCCAATCAGCCAGCCATCAGCTGAGCAACTTTCTTAATTGATTGGCTTATACACAAACTCATAGCTTAATGAACTGAATTGAAGAGCTAATTAGCTGCTTATAAGCTGGTTTTAAAAATAGATATATATTAGAAATCTCTACTTAAGTTTATGGCGCTAAAGGCAAGCATTATCTTAATAAAACCTTTTTTTTATTAGTTCTTTAAATACTCTTGTTTTCATAATAACTTAGTAGTTAATTTTAAATTGTGTAATGAAGTTTGCATAAAATAAAACGAGAAGACACACTTATACTCTAAGCTTATAGCAAGTATGCTTAAGAAATCTAAGGTTATTTTTGCAAGCTATGATTACTAAGCTTGCTTATTAAGCTAATATAACAATTAAGGCTTGTTAGTTAGAGCCTCTTTAAGATACAATGCTAATTGATCTTTTTTGCTTAATATGCGAAATGCTCAAGTCGTAAAACTATCAAAAAGAGAAGAAGCCAACCTTTCTAATATTGTAGCTTTGAAGGCTTTAAGCGTCCTCGGCTTTGGCGTTTGTTTGTTCACTTGTATAATCACCTCTTCTTTGTAGTTGCTCTCTTAGAGCTTTCGCAAAGCCATCTTTTTTGCCACTACAAAGCATTTATTCTCTTTTGTTCATTGTTAATTAAAATACTGTTATTTCCATTAAGAGTAAAGAACTAAGACTATTATTCAAGCAATAAAGGCGTTGGTTTTGCTGTAGTATTCTTTAGTTTTTCCTCATGCTAATGTAATCGACTCTTGTATGCTTTTGTGGTTGTTAAATTGACTAGCTTTTGCTTGTGTTTCTAGCCCCTTAGAGTGAGAGAGTAGGTCTTTAAAAACAAGTAAAAGCTTTTATAATGTGCTATGTAATGCTAAAGTGAGTTGTATTAATTGAGGTTGCCTTTAAAGTCCTTAGTAAGGCGAAAAAGAGGTTTTAAGTGCTTTGTAATTAAGATAAGAGTTTTTCATTTGTTATTACTAAAGTAGTTGTTGATAAATACTTCTTAATTAAGAGCTTTGGTGAAGAAACGCAGTTTAAAGGCGTAGTTATTGAGAGCTTCGCAAAAAGCAAGAGTGTGTATAATCATTTGATATAAAGAGTTTCATTGTATGCCTTTAATTAAGATCACTTTTCATACTTATTCAATTGTTTTTTCTTCGTTAATATTAACTTGTAATGCGTTAAACATTATACTACGCTTTTCTAAGGTTATAATATATACAATTAAGTTATGTGGCTTTTTCAGCTTTTTAAGTTATCTTTAAAATTGTTATTATACCTCAAGACTAGCTTTTTTAAATTTATTTTTAAATGTCTTTATATTTTAATTAAATAAGTATTACTTTGTAATTAAGTTAAAAATATAACTAATATAACGAAATTGTTATTATTTAAAGTTAAGTGTTCTTTTAAGTTTTACGAGAGTTGTAACGTTTTACTTTACTTTTTCGACTACTTTCTTTTTTCGACCACTTTTTTACATCAAAACTCATTAAAAGTTACACCTTTAAAGCTTTAATATTTTTACAACTAATTAATAAAAACTAACGATTTTTTTATAATTAAGTTTATTATATCTTATTCATTATGTTAATAAAAGAAGGGTAATTCGGTATTATGTAATACTATAAATTAAGTCTTCAAAGCCGAAGAACTTTTTAACATACAAATTTAATGTAAAAATTTATTTCTTTATTTGTTTTAATAAGTTTAGTAATTATTAATCTAAAATGCTAAAACTTAAATTATAAGTATATTTATATATATACTATTAAACTTCTGAAAGTTGAAGTATTTGTATTAGTAAGTATTACGTAATTAAGTAAAGTATAAAGTCTCATACAAATCTTTGTATAAGAAAATTTTATTACTTAAAAAGATAATAATTACTAAGATAAATATTTTCAACTATTGGAGTTTTAATAGTATATATATAATATACTTATAGTTTAAGTTTTAGCATTTTAAATTAATAATCACTCAAGTTATTAAAAGAATAAATAATTTTCTTTTTACATCAAATTTGTATGTAAAAAGATTCTTAAACTTTAAAGACTTAATGTATAATAGTACGTAATATAAATTATACCAAAATTTATGCAATTAATAAATGATATAAAAATACTTCAAGGTGTTAATTTTAGCTGATTTTATTGAAAAATAGTGAAAATATTAATAGTTTAAAACTGTGAGTTTTAATGAGTCTTGGTGTAAAAGAGTGATCGAAAGAGTGAAGTGAGACGTTAAGTCTTCACTCTACTATTTCAATCACCTTCTCATTTCAGCCACCTTGTAATTTTATCACCACTTATAAACAACACTTAACGTGGTTGTACAAGACCCTGCGCACGACAAGACCCTGCGCACTTCTCTTCTCATTTCTTACCTTTCAACTTTAAAACGCGTTTTCTTAATAACCACAAATGAAAATTTAAACTTAAGAAGCACGAATTATTTTAGCTATTAAAGCTATTTGATTATTCAAAAAAATGAGTTGTTGCTTTGCTGCAAAGATTTTTAAAGTTCTCAAATTTATATTACGCCTTAAAATAAATAATTATACTTCCCTTTTTAAACGTTGGCTAGCAAGTTATAAATTGATTAAGCTAAAGAAGAATGTGGTTATTTAAAGAATACTTGATATGAATACTAGAAGGTTTGCGCCTTGGCTTGCTAGTGTAAAAGATATGGCAAATTTTATCTTAAAATCGCAAGTGAGAAAGTGTGTTAAAACGCGCTAGGTTCAATAATTTATATAATAACAACTAAAGTTAAAAACGCGTTTTAATTGCGTTTATGATTTCCAAAGGGCCTTGTGCAAAAATCCTAAGCTAATTGGCGCGTGGTTTCGATTAGTAAAGAATATGAAGGCAAAATACGACATTTAAGACTGCGATTTCTACAACTTTAACAAGACGGGCTTTATAATGGGCATAATTTCCTTAGCTATGATTATTACTCGCGCAAATCAACGTGGTAAAGATAAGGCAATTTAGCTAGGCAATCGAGAATGGGCTATGGCAATTGCTTGTATTAATAGCGAAGGTTATAAAGTATGCTTTTATTTTTGGTGGTGCAAAGGAAGACTCATCTTGCGAGTTGGTATACGAAGAGCGATCTTCCACACAATTGAGTTATTAAACCTACTAGTAAAGAATGCACAGGATATTTTAACTTAGAAGAATGTAGATGAGCAAGTACAACGCAACGTATGTGAGGCGAGAAGTAGTTAAAAGAAGAAGCAATTATCTAAACAACGCTATAGAATTTGCGAAAAACCTAATTATAACGCGCGAACTTATTAAAAAGCTATAAATATATTTAATTCATTGGATTCCGATTAGATTTATTTAATTTAATATATTATAGTTAATTTATTAATATATAAAGTTAAATGCCAAGGAAAAGTGCGCAAAGTCTTGTTGTGCGCAAGGTCTTGTACAACCACGTTAATAACTTTATAACGCTTTAATTTTTATATAATATTTTATAAGATTAGAATCTCTTGCTAAATCTAAATCAAAAGGTATATTTTCTTAATCTTTAGTTGCAATTTGAGATTTTTAAATAGCTTAAATATTTATAAACTTAGAATTTAAACTAATTTAAACCTTTCGTTTTTTTCGTGATTATAATTAATTTAATTTTGCCTTCAATTATTATATTCTCATTTCTGCTTGTTCTAATGCGAAGTCCTTTTAATTAAAAGCTTTAATAGCTTTATTAAAAAGTAATTAACGTGTTAAAATGTTATTATGCGATTTTTTAATTAAAGTATTAAGTTATAATTTTAATTCTTTGCTAATCTTTAGCGTAAATCACACAGTTAACAATTCCTTCATCTTCTTCAAAGCACTAATTCAACTCTTAATTACTATTCTCTAATAATAATCGACTTATTAATAGTTTTGTTATTTTTAATAATCAAAAACTAATTGTTAATGTAGTACTAATAAAAAGCATTAAACGCTTGTTAATATATCAAATACGCAAAAGTGCAGTAAAACAATTAATTAAAAGTATAATATGATTATAAAGTTTAACTCTTTTAAGAAGTGCTAAAGGTAGTTTATATATACATGTATATCTCTTTAAAGAGGGTTCAAGACAAGCTCGTATCGCCTCAAGCCTACTTTTGAAGAACTTCGGCACAAGCAGTTTCTTGCGTATTGTGAGAGGGATAAAGCCCAATAAACCACACAACAAGAGGATAGCATGTAGCGAGCCACCAAAGGAGATTCTAGGGTTTGTAAACAACAAATCAATTAAATCTAAAGATATCACATATTTGAAAAGTAAAAATCGGCAAAGAAGAGGAGAAAAAAGGTTCTAATAAATAAAATATATTTGGTGTTGCGTTCTTAATGTTTTGAAATCAAGTGTTGGCTCCTTTTATGTGCGAAGAACTGGCGCAGTCATGTGACAAAAGAAACCAGTGGCTGTTCTCGCCACAGTATTAACACTAATAGCTTTTTAGTTAACTTTAATATTTATACTCGTTAAGCTTTTTTATTATGCTTTATAATAGTATATTAAGAAGTTACGCTTACTAATTAAAGTAAAATCAATTATTAATATTAATAAATTAAGGTGTTTTTAATAAAATACCTTAAAAAGAGAAAGAATTAACAAATTCAAAGGTTGTAAAATATATAACATATATATAAGTAATATATATATACATTTTACATTTTAAGCACTTTTATATAAATTTCGTAGTCTTATGACTTTATAACTGTTTAAAACGAGTAATTATGGTTTTTAATCACGTGATTACGTTTAAGAAATAAAACTTTTTATGTTATTTTAATATAATAGCGTTATTTGTTCATTTATTCTTTATTATTATAAATTACTAATTCTTAAATAAGTTAATATTTACTAAGAATTATTATTATTGTATTAATTTTCTCTTGTATATTATAAGTGGAGTGGTTTTGCGATCGATGACAAAGATATATTTAATAAATGAGATTTAATTTCAAGAACCAAGTTGTTTTCGCTAAATAAAATGTTAATTTATATAACTAATAATCAAGTTATTAACTTCAAAGTCTTTTATAATTCTTGCTTTGTTTTATTTTTGTTTTATTAAATTTTAAGTAAAATTACCTTAATAATTAGAATTTGCAATTTATAAAATTATAACTTAATAACATTAAATGTTACATTATTAATATATATAAAATCAATAGAATATTACTTCTTAATACTTTGAACAAGATTCCACTTTAAAAACTATTATACTTATCGCTTTTTAAGTGATATTAAGTCCCTTTAAAGTACACAAAGTCGATTCTTAAAAGGTCGTAATTGCGTATAAGTAATACTAAATCCTAATGTCTTTTAAGTTGAAATCTAATTTATAAAACGATTTTCTAATATCAAAGGTAGTCTTTGTAAGTGATTATTAGCTTATTAATAAGTGTGTAATGTTCTTGCCGTTCGCGGGTACTGTGCGTATAAGCTCGTCGAGTTAGTATTAGCTATGAAGTAAAGTCATAAAACAATTTGGTTTTTTATAAGAATAAAAACGTTACAAGCAGTGGTAAACTATAAAATAAACTTGCTATATAAATTTAAGCACAAAGCTTTACTACCTAAAAAACTACTATGTTTATATAAAACCTTATTCTTAACTGCAAGTCGTGCTAACCAGCTTGCAAAGCGCGCGCGCCTACAAGCCCGTTTAGCAGGCTAGCATATTACGTAACCTTAGTCGCATAATTTGGGGGTTAATTAGTTATTGGGTTGTTTACTTTATATAACACTTATAAGGCAAATGAAGTCCCGGGAGCCTATTGGCTCTTAGGAACTAGGCTCTCAAAAATCACTTGATTTTTGCGATCCCAACTGCTCTTGAGATTCTTATGATTTTTGGCTTCTTTGTGCAGCGAAGCTGCCAAGCCTTAGGGCTAAGACACACGTGATCTTAAATTGTGATACTATTTCTTTTTTATTATTAGCGTGTTCTTATGCTTAAGTACGCCAAAAGAAATATTAATAATTGCCCACGATTGTTTTTTTCTTTTATTATGCTTTTTAAATACTTAACTAAATAAGTTAATTATATTGCTCTTAAATAACAAATTAAATTATGTCGTTATAACTCGAGTAGTACTACAAATTTCAAGGCTTCAAAGCAAAGCTGTAAAATCGACACATAATCAAGAGGGGTTCTTTCAATGATAAATATGTGTATTCAAGGAAAAGGGAGCTTTTCAAGAGAGAAGCCTCTCTTATATACCCCACACACTTGGTAAGCGAGCATGTGATTACAATGTGACGATTATTAAACCAACAAATTAAGTAAAAAAATTATAGCACTTTATATTAAATGTGAAAATATTAAATGCAAAGATTGCGTGTTGCCTTGCAACTTAAAGTTATCTCGTTGTGGTTAGTGCGCTTATTTAAATAAGACGTGCGATGTTCGCATAGTAAACCAAATGCCCTTGGTGCAAGACTAGGAAAGCCTTGACTTTCAAATCGAGAAACTGAACGCTAAGAAGGAGAAGATAATGGCGAAAATCCTTTGTCTTAAGAAATAGAAACGCTTCTTATATAAGCGTTGGCAGAAAATAATCGCCGCTAGTCTTAACTTAATGGCAAAGCTTAATGCTTTAGAGGCGCTGGAAAAGAAAGAGAAGAAGAAAAGAAAGATAGCGAAGGCATAGTAAATCACTAAGCTAGCGAGCGCCAAGCGCCCTAATAACCTTGTTAACTCCTCGTTTGACTCACTAGCCAATCTTTTCTTTAACTCTTCGAACTTGCTTTGAGCAAATTTAAGTTTTGTTAATAAAAACTAGCAAGCTTCTTAGGGCAGTTAAAAGTTAACTTAAACTTTTAAGTGTTTTTAAATAAAAAGTAATTTAACTATTTCACTAAGTATTTAACTTGCCTTTTAAAATATTAATAATTTAATAGTTTCTTAATATTATATTTTATAAGTAAATTAATTAGTTTAGTAATTATTTTTAAGGCTAGTAGTGCTTTTAGTGGTGCTTTTTTAGTAGTAATATGTAAAACACAAGAAATATCTTTTTTATTATTATAAGTAGTTAAAGCTTGTAATTTAATGGTTTTTTGGTTTTTTTAATTTTAAAAGATTTTAATTTCTTATGGTTTAGTTTATTGCTTAATTACTTTATATTAATGTTTTTTTGTAAAAAATAAACCTTATTTTCTTTTTGTAGTATTAGCTTTTAATTATATGCTTTGTTATAATAGTGCGCATTTTTTTTTATTACAAATTGTAATTCTTAAGATAATTCTTAGTAAAGTTTTTTAATATTTTGAACTTAAATGCGCATTGTATTATTATTTACTTTTGTATTTATTGGTTTCTTATAAGTTAGCGGCTTATAATTATAATTGGCGAAGAAAGGCGTGACCTTAGTGGTCTTTATGAACAAGCTATTGTAAGTAAACTTAATTAGTAGTAGGAGTTTTACTTAGTTGTTTTGGCGATAATTAATGTAGTAATATAAGTATGCTTTAATAACTTAATTTATTTGCTTATTTTTTTTATTAATTTAAGAATAAAAAGCAGTTAATAGCTTTTGTTTGGTTTTTAAGAAGGTAGTTAAGGTTTTTTAAAATTTTAATATATATAACTTGTTTTTATTTAATACGATTTTTTTAAGCATTTTATGCTTAAATACTATCTTTTTAAGGTAAACTTATGCTAGGTTTTTGGCTGTAAGGGTTTGCTTAACTAGTACAAGGGTTATGTACTTAGTAAGTCTTTTTATAATAATTAGTATTATGTTATAGCTAACTCTTGTGGTTAGGTCCTTTGATAATAGTAATAGTCTTATAAAGTCTTAAGATATAAATTTTTAAAGTTTAAGTGGTATAAGTATTGTGATTATTTACTTATAAGGTGCGTATTAAGTAGGCTTGTTTTTGATGCAAGTATTATAATTTTTAACTACTTTTTTAACTACGCTGCGAAGTCTTTTGCTTTAATAACCCCTTGAAATCTTAAGGTATATTTTATGTATCTCTTGGTGTTTATGCGCTAAAAGCTTATATTACTTCTTAACGTATGCTTTGGCTAAATTAGGCGAAAGTTATACTTTTTTATTAATGCGTATAATTTTGTTCTTAATAATATTTTATTGAATTAGTTTTTTAGTTTAGTTTAGTAATAGCTTTTTTTTTTGCTAAGTGGCTTTTAAGGTGTTATATTAAAAACTCTTTAAAATTGATTTAATTGCTATTGCTTCTTATATATTAGGTATTATGTTTTTATTGTTAAGTAGTTTTAGTAAGGCAGTTTCTTTGTAAATCTTATTGTTTTTATAGCCTGGCAACTTACTTAGCGCGTTAGCGCGAGCGTTGTTTTTATTTTAGATATACTTAATGATTAAATTAAATGAAGCAAGTTCTTTAGCTCACTTAGTTAACTTTTAATTATTAAAAACCTTAGTAGTAGTAAAAATACGAAGATTTATATAATTAGTGTGAATAATAATTAAAAATTTGGCTCTTTGCAAGTAGATCTTCTAGTGCTTAAGTGCTTTAATAATAGCTATGAGTTTCTTTTCATAAATGTTATAATTTTGCTTGGCCAAAAACATTTTCTCAAAGTAGTATGCTACTAAGTGTAGTCATTTCTTCTTGTCTTACTGCAGGTGTACTGCACTAGTGCAAGTATTAAAGGCATTAGTTTTAATAATGCTTTTTATTTTTTTATTAAAGCTACGAAGTATTAGTTTTTTAATAAATTTCTTTTTAATTTGTTAAAAAGCCTTCTTACATTTATTATTTTAATTAAAAGGTATTTTCTTTTAGATTAAATTAGTAAGAAGTTTTGCGATCTTTGAATAGTCTTAAATAAATTATTAGTAAAAATTAGCGAATTTTAAATAAGATTATATATCTTTAATATTTTTTGGTAATTTTTATTTACATATAACTTTAATTTTCTTGGGGTTAATACTTATTTCTCTTAAGCGTATAACATAGCCTAAAAAAATAACTTACTTAATTAAGAATTAATACTTTAATAACTTTAATTTAAAGTTTATTTTTATTAAAGCTTTTATAATTTGTTAAACGTGTTTTTTATGCTGCTTAAGATATTTTAAGAATACTAAGATATTATTTAAGTAATAAATAATTATTATTTTAATATAGTTTTTAAGAATTTTATTATTTTATTTTTAGTAAATAATAAGTACGTTTGTAAGTTTAAATAGCATAATTATGTGCTTTTATAAACCAAAAGGTAAAATAATAACTATCTTTTATTTATATTTCTTTTTAACTTAAATTAAATTAAATACATTGCGCTAATTAAGCTTAATATATATTTATACTTTAACTAACTTATTTCGCAAAAATTGCGCGTTTAGCAGAAAATATACATTTCTTATCATTTTATTATTAATTATATGAAAATCGCTGCAAGGTTTTTCTCTTAAGTTTCTTGGTTTTTTGGCAATTAGTATATTAACAGCGCAAAGTGATTTTAACTTTTAAAGCTATCTTTTCCTTACTTTCTACTTATACTATTCCTTAAGCATCCTCGTAATAATGTAGCTTTAATAGTGAAGTTTTTTTTGCAATAAGTACAAATTTTTTTAAAGTTAATTTTATAATCTTATAACTAATATTTTAATAAGATTTTAATATCTTAAAGATTTTTGAATATTTTGGTGTACTTCTTATATAATACAAGTAATTACTTTTGTATATTAATTAATTAATTGGGCTAATTCTTAGCCTCCAATTAACTAAGAATTTGACTTGTTTAGCTAGAGTTTATTGGCGTTATTTTTAAGAAGGCGGCGCTAGCTTCTTTATCGCTAGAAAATTAATTGCATTTGCAGCAATAGTTATTAAACTTAATTATCTTAGTTACCTAATTTATATTAGAATTATAATTATGTAATTATAAGGTTTCTAATATTATATTATGTTTTTTAATAAGTATAATATTAAAGTAAAGTATTTTATAATAATTTTTAATTTGCATTATAATTTTATTAGTTTTTTTGCAAACTTATTTATTTTTTCTTATATCTTTTTTATTAAGTAGTGCAAGTTAATATAACTTAAAGTTTTGAATAATAAAAATGTTTTACTTTTTAACAAAGGCTAAGTTTATAAAGCGTTTTATAGCTCTTAAGTCAATTAATACCTTGGTTTTAATATCAGCCAAGAAAACAATAAGAATTAGCTAATTAGCTTTTCTTATTGCTATTAGCTTTATTTTAATGCTATAGTAGCACATTATTATTACTTTTTAATAATTTTTCTTGTGGTTTTGTTTATTTAACGTTGCAATTTATTGTTATAATTAATTAAAATGTAAAGCGTTTTTTCTTTGAAAACAACTAATTCTTAAATTTCATTTACTTTTATATAATAAATTAGTATTAGTTCATAAGATTATTATTTCTTTTTTTAGTAGTACTTATTTTCGAT